>CABFWO010002423.1:89626-122512 GCA_902155825.1 Timema genevievae
CTCGCCATTCAACCATCACAGAACAGCTAAATATACCCCCTATTACACCACCCTCTTCCGATCCACTTGAATATATTATATAAACCCTCTCGTATTTTTTTAAATTATTATTTTATTAAAAGCGATCGAAACGAGAGTTACCAATTGACCTTCGTCGGGAGTGAATAGCGTCTGATGAAAGTTTTACCCCCTCGCCCCGTGTCATTCTCTCGGTTAGTCGACTGTCTTGTATAGGTGGTTGAAGGGGGTAAGGGGGGCGTTTGACCGCCGCCCTAAAACTCGTTCGTCGACCAATCGCTCCCGAGTCGATCAGGCTGAACGCAAACAGGTGGAGGTGGGCCGCGATTGTCGACCCGATACAGTAATAAGTCAGACGCCTGTCGCCTGCTATGGCAGTGGTTCCATAACTGTGGGTTGATAAAAGTTTTTGAGCTGTAGACTTTTTTATTTGAAAAATAAAATCACGGAAAATTTTAAAAAATAGGAAAAATAAGGTACATGATATACAGATACGGGAATTATGTTTTATATTCGTGGTAACTTACCTTATTACCGTGAGTCTACTATAGCTCATATTTCATTCGGTGAAAACTTAACTTACTACCATGATTCTACTATAGCTCTGATTTCAATAAGCGATGAATTTGCTTCAGTGGACACATGGTCTAAGGCGTCACTTTCGTGTTAGACTAGACTGCCGATGACAGGAAGGTAGAGGTTAGAATCTTGGTCGGGTGTATTGAGGGTGGTTTTCCAAAATTGTTTTCCACTCTACCCCACGCAAATGCGGGTAGACTTCCTCTAAATTCAACCTTACTCGTCCCTAACTCATTAGTGTAATTAATACATATGCGTATAACCCGAACAGTTTGTAAGACGTGGTGCTAAATAATAGATTAAAAAAATAAGCGGGGATTCACCTTCTTACCACCGGAGTTGATCATTTGCGCGTTTCCGCACGTCGTCTGCGCCGGTCAGCCATATTTTGTAGCCCCCTGTGCACCCAATCGATTGCAGCTGAGCCTCTTAGCACCCACGAGATGCCACTGCACTATTTGCTTCCGCGAACCTTGTGTTCAAAATATAGGAATAAGTTTGAATTGTGCTCAGTCGGTAGTGGTAGCGTATTTTGAACTCAGGGTCTCTGGTTTGTTTCTTGGCATGGCCGAAACATTAACAGTCCAATCCATCTACCTATTTAATATAAAAATGCATATTTTTGTCATACTCAATATCGACCCATTTTATGGGTCTAAATTTATAAATAAGGACTTTAATTAAAAATGTATTGGCCTGAAGATGTGCAACCATTATTAAAATTTCAATAATTTTTGACGGGAGTCGAAAATGTAATCCCCCTTCCCGACAGACACATCTCCAAAACCTCTGGATATATGGGGCACATTTTCGAGGAGTGGTTTACACCTTAAGAACTTACCCGAAAAAATTCCCCTCACCAACTTCCTCCAGCCCCCTCCCTACCCCCAGATGCATCTACACAAAAAATCCCCCAAACTTTTCTAACCCCCTTTCCCATATTATTTTCTATTTTTACTTAAGTATTGTACAAGGGTTTGCAAGTTATTATAATAATTATAATAGGACGAACCTTTTTGAAAATATTACTCTTTTCAGTCAACATTGATACCGTTTTACCAATTTATTAATACAATTTTATAGGTATTCATAATATCTATCAAATGTGACAGCTTCAGTTCACATTACTTGACGTATGACTACGTGAAAGTAGTTCTAATGACTTTTATAATTGTGAGATAAGGCTCTTACAATAAACATCGGTGAAATTAAGGCTTCTCTTTCAGAGTGATGAATTAACGTTGGGTGTTGTGTCTAATCTATGATTAAATTAGTTTGTAATTACTGTGCTCATAATTGTAATAATATTATCATTCGGTTCAGAAAGTGCTCGTTGCACCCCAAATAAATAATTAAAATGTTTTTAATGTCTTCAGAAATACTATTATGTTTTGAGTTACTTTAAAAAATTTAACGGTAAAGGTGGGGATGTGGGGAATCCGATAAAAGGTAACTGTTTCTTCACTTTTTTATAGCAAAACCTTTTTTTGGCTAAATAAAATAAAATATTGCTCCGGTAGAAACAGAGTTTTGTTTTCTTCTCATTGTGATAGCAACAGTGGTTGATTATTTGTCAAAGGTGTTCTGGAATTTAATGGCAACTTTTCCTCTTCATTTATAAAGATTCTTATTTAATGCCGCTATTATCATGACATATATTCTATAACTTTTAGTATTACCATATGAAGAAAATTAAACTCTTATATTTTCACTAGAAGAATATTTTATTTATTTTAGCTAAAAACGGGGTTTGCCACTAAACAACTGCAAAAAAAAAAAATATATTTTCTCGTGTCCCGACAATTTCACCATAATGACCCTTGTTTTGAACTTTTTATAAAGGGAACAACATCCTTTGAATTCTCTTCAAAACTAGCGTCCTTAGTATTTGGGTTAAGGGGGGGCTGCCCAATTATGCGATGCAATTTATCTATTACCGGTCGCTCTGACCTCTCTATTCTTAGATAAAGTCCCAACTACTAAATTTGGGATCTCAAAGACTGAGTCAAATGAAGTCTGCGACTATTCCAGGGTGTCTAGCGATCTGCTAAACAGGGAAATGTCAGTAATTTATATTAAAAAAATTGTATATTTTACGTATTCACTAAAAAAAATTACCCAAATTTTATTTACAATAGTCAAAAAACATTTTTCTTCCAATTGAATTAGTGAGTGGGAAAGGAATAACATTCCATAAATATGGTAAATTAAACTGAGATAGCCATTTTGTAGGTTTTTTTTATAAGCCATCTAATGAATGAAAAAAGTGAATATTCTGGTCTCGTATCATGCTTAAAATCGGCCTTGAAGTTTCGTTGAGTGAAAAAAGGACAAGATTCCTGGAATGTTAACCTTTTTATATTCAACATTGAGCTTGTGAATCTGGTATTAATAACATTGGACCATCCATTTTCACTGTAGTTGCACTTGTGACGCGGTAGAAAGACGTGTTCAAAGCATGACTAAACTAATTAAATGTGAAATACTGAAAACAAGTCTTTTATTTGTTTTTGAAACACAAAAAATAAAATCCAAGTAAGACTATAATATAATATGTTTCCAACACCTTATAAATCCTACGTTTTGTTATTGTTAAAGAAAATATTCCGCTCCTGACCGCACTTGTGGGTCTCCATATTGTTGCTGCCATTGATCTTTATAATACAACTGGATGGACATCTGTGGCTGAAATTTTCAAACTGTCGTCTGCATACCATTGTGTAAAAGAGAAGAAAACTTTCGGGTATCTCTTTCTCTCTTATATATACAAGGCAATGTGACATTTTGACATCGTTCATTAATTTGATTGAATATAATATGAGATACATTAATGTGTGATTAGTTAAATGAAATAAATATATTAGTAAAAGCTTTGAAGAGCATAACAAAGTTCGAATCTATTGAGTTTTTTTCTTTAAAAAATTTATGTAGCCTAATATATAGGATGATTTTTTAAGGAAGCTCACTTGGAAGTCTCTATCTCGTATCAGAATCCTACCTTATAGTAGTGTTTAGGTAGGATAAAAGACCTTCCACAAGGAAATATCTACTTCCGTTCTAAATGGCCGGCTATCCTACCAAAATATTACATATAATATGATAGTATTCTGGTACAAAATAAAGCCTTACAGATTAGGATTCTTACTAAAATCAGGGTTTAGTACATACTGTACTTCCTACAAGCCTATAACCTAAATTATCATTTGAACTTAGGCCTAAGACTTCTACACAAAGTATGTCATTCAAACATAGTCTATATATTACAGTTTTTAACTTACTTGTTTCATTATAGTTATAGAATTTTCAACATAATATGTTTTCTGAAAGCAATATACAAGATATGAGCACACTTTTTAAAAAAAATTGTAATATGATAATACTTTCTACAAGCCCAAGTGATATTTTGAATGTATGGCAACTGAACAAAGTTTGTCATTCAAACAAATGTAATCAAGTTTTAAGATACCTTATTCATTATATTTATCTAACTTTCAATATGATATGGTTTCTGAAACCAATATACAAGCTACTAGCGAACTTTAAATATAAGTGTAGTCTTGGCATACTGTAAACATAATTGATGATACCTACATATTATTTAAATATGTTTAAGATTTTATTCGTATTTGTACAGTATTACCTGTAAAACTGAATTGTTTATCCTTTGATGTAAATGTTTCTTCAGGAAAGTGTGATACTTCACTATTTTCAAACAATAACACTTTTATTCATCAGATACATGTTTTCGAATAAGAACATTGAAAGAAACCGTTAAATCTGTCACCCCACAGTGTAGCAGACGATAAATTTGAGCGTCACACTTTGGTCCTTGGCAATGTGTAAGTGTATGTCCATCCAGTTATATTATAGAAATCAATGGTTGCTGCCAATACTTGGTCAGTCATAGTGCGCAGTTGCTGTCAATTTAAAAAAATTAATAAATCAATTTAAAAAACTATTATTTTAAATTTTTGATTCACTATTCAATTTTTTTATATAAAACTGATATTAGTTGCTTATTTACTTGCTGTCAAAGCATTGAATGGGAAAAGGATAACATTCCAACCACTTTAATTAATAATAATTAATACACTAATGAGAATTTCACTTTGATATTTTGGGATTGAATACTTATTGACTAGGACTACAATTGCCTGATGGTAACCTTTTCGATAAAATGTATGGTTTTGTCACTAAATTTTTTTCGTTTTACAGAGAACTAAGTAAACTGAAATGTTAACCTTTTTACACTCACCGATTCAATTAATACTCACCGCGATTTCCCACATCACCCCTCTACCGCGCGTCTTCAGCCATAGTTGAGGAATGATTAAACGCATGCGCGAGAATTCGATTACGCTATGGGAAAAATAAACTAAAAAAGAAGGTTTCTCACTACAATTCCAAACTACTGGTGTAATAACTATAGTCAATGGCTCAATATATCACCAAAATCTAACTTAGATCATGCTACTCTAAAGATCATCACTTTAGACGGAATTCCTCTAACCCCTTCATAGAGTGACACAATTTCAAAATGTGTATGTGTCTAAATAGTGCATTAAGTTGCGATCTTAATAAAAAGTTTGGATTGTATGTTGGCTCTGTAAAACCCGGAAAAGTCAGGCAATTAAAAAATATAGTTTTGCTGGACACCCTGCATTGGATTGTACACTTCGTTTATCTTGAAAAGATACCTTAACGGGTTCCATTATGGTGCAGCTTTTAAAATGGAACCATATTGTAATCCGTCAAGATAATACTGCTCCTTTCCTTGGTTCCACTATGGTGTACCTTATAGGCTGTCCATAAATCACCACAAGGGGTGAATTGGACATAAAAGTGTGGCGAATTTAGTTTGGTTGCTGTCACAGTATAATAAACTTTTTCCTGATGGCGTGTGCTGGTCGTAGCGTAATAGTTCCTGCATATCATTGGAAGCATTCCATATATGTGTCGAGTTCATACATTCAATCGATGTTTCTGTAACTTTTAAGACAAAAGGATTGCCAAATTATACACTAAATTATCTTACAATTTCAATTTGAATAATTGTCATCATTTGCGTTTGAATCAGTTGCAACCGAGTAGTCAAAGTGTACATTTTGAATAAACTTGTTCAAACAGTGTGGGTTGTTTTCAATGTTTGCTTAAGCAACCTAATTTCTCAATTTTTACATTCTGTGGAGAATTTAACTTCTCATTAGCCACACACACCTGTGGCTACTTTGAAAAATATGTTGCCGCCTCTGTTCTAAAGCGTCACTCCTGTAGTTCTGAGGGCGGTTCTCGCCTCCCTCGACGCAAATGTGGGTACACTTATTCTAAATTAAACTGCCATTATCCCTAACACACTGGCGTAATTGGTTAATATGCGTATAACCCCGGACGGGAAGTAAGTAGAGACACTAAAATATCTTAAGACGTGTTTTTACAAAGTTTTAGAACAGTAAAATTAATATAAAAATATATTTAAAGGGCATTGTACCATTTTAAAATGTATTTGATACAATAGGATATTTATTACAAAAAAAAAATCCTAATATTCTTCTTATAACCAAAGTTCCCGTTCTAGAAAATAAATTTTCCTCGACCAAAGGCGGTTATTTTAAATTTTAAGAATGAAAACTGAAGCGGTAATTTTTCTATCCATAGCATCCATTTTTAAGTTGGTTGATTTTTTTAAACTCTTTAGCCAAAAACATTTTATCTGACGACTTTTAATACTCTTTATTTAGCGAAACCCAATCATATTACCCACCACAAATCAGGGTATCTAGTAGCAGGACGTGGTGCTAAAAAAAATTCAGTTGGGAATGTTGTGGCCTTTAGGAATGCGATGATAATATGGGAGGAACGTTTTGCTTTATGTGTATGTGTGCTTTTTTTAAAAAAATTGCTGAAGAGTAGAGCGTCCTTTTCGCCTGTGACGACGAACGCCCGCTTAACAGGGCGGCACTAATTGGGGTCTTGTACGCCACATCGCTCTTCCTTCTTTTTCCAACCCCCCTCTTCCCATCTCTACAACTCCGTCCCTAACCACCCCAACACGAGAATCAACAAGTGATCTCTCGTTCTTCAAAAAAGGAAAAAAAAAAAGGACGGAAAAAACTTGCCACTTTTTTCTGTGTGTTTTTTTTACCCCCTTTCACTTTTCTCCCGCCCGTACTTTTTTTTTTCTCTTTTCTTTCAGAAAAGTGGAAGACTTTGCGTTCCGTGTCTCCGATTCCTTGACACAGAACCTTCAAAGAGTCTCCCTCCTCCCCCCTTCCTTCCATCCCCCAAGTGTGAGCTGTTTGGAAGGGGGGCGGGGTCGTTTCCAATCCTCCCCACGACACTTCTTTTATAAGCTTTTCCCCGAGTTCATTCAACAACTTGCCTCGGAATTGATCTGTGGTTAACACCGCCACTGTCTTTTCTTCTGTCACTTACTATTTCTTTTGAATGAGGGTGGAAATCTTTCTTCTTCTATAGAGCGAACAAGTTTTAAAACACCGTATACATTTCTCGCTCTAAGATCGACACGGTTGCATTTATATAAACCAAGCAATTCTCATTTTAAAAACTTTTTTTGTCGGTTTTTTTTTAATGTCAAACACTTGTGTGAAAATATGTTGTGTGATAAGGAGCATACACACCCGCATCGTTGGTCGAATGGTATAACTCGCCACTGTTGTATTTAACTGGACTGCCGATGACGAGGAGCTCGGGTTCGAATCCCGGAATGATGTTTTTTCTTAAATGGTTTTTTATCACTCTCTTTGGCAAATGTGGGTGTACATCCTCTAAATTAAACCTTCCACGTGCCTAACACACGAGAGTAATTAGTATATATGCGTACAGCCCGGACGGGTAGTAATACGTGGTACTAAAAAAATATTGTATTATCCTATTTATATATGGACGTTCAAATTACGCCAATTAGTCCTAACAGCTTATTTGGTCAGAATTGGAATGATTGTGCTAACGTCGATTTATCGTTTTACTTTCTCTCGACCTCTCGAAGAGAGAAGTATTGTTATCGTAAGAAAGTCGAACTCGAGATGTAGATTAATGTTGACGTTTCATGTCCACCTGAAACAGAAAAAGTGGTTTTCATGTTGCCGGCTGTGCCAAGAGCCGAAACCATTTTACCGAAAGGGCTAAAACTTTGTATATAGAGCTCTTATAAGGCTCCCCCGAGAAGTTTTTGGAAATATATTTCTAACCCTAAAAATTAAGGGTAGCTTACTCAAAGGAAAAAAAAAAAGAATTAATTTTATCAAAATCAGCTCTGCGGATTTTGATTACATTTTTTATCCAGACATTATTTAACATAACAGACAAAATGGTAATTCTTATTTTCCCACAATAATTACTTTGAGAGTGCTTCAGATAAGCGGAAATATCTAATATCATCTCCACAACTATTCGAGAAACGAAATAACTTATCAGCGATAAGTTGTAGTAATATTAAAAATAAAATCATTTTACATGAAATACATTTTTATAAAGCAAATAGTTTCTGAGCTATTGGAATTTTTTTAAAAAAATTGAAGTCTCTGAGCTCGGGAGTTGATTGTTAAATACTCTTTGATAGACAAAAATGTTTCTCTTTTATAATTGTTTCTGTAACATTGTATATTATTTCGTTTGTGATCTTTGTTGGAGTGTTTCTGTAATGACGTATATTATTTCGTTTCACAAATATTATTAATTTTATTAGCCCAAATGTCTCTATTTTAAGATAAAAGGTGCAAGAAAATCTGTGCGATACACCTTATCCTTTATTTCTCGGATAATCCCATCTTTATACATCTGGAAGATGGCTTCATTGTTTTAAAAAAACTCTTATTTTTATATTCCGATACGTTGTGCTTTTTTGTTTCGTGTATTACATTTATAGACATTGATCGATTTATTCCGTTCCAACAATGGCGGGTGAACAATTATGACAGGACGGGCTTGCCAAGTTTTTAAACATAATATATAAATTAGTAGTTTGTCACTCATCATCAAATACACTGATATTAGACACACAACCAATTTTTATCATACAGGATGTTTCACTCGCTTTCGGCCCCAGGGTGTTTGAAAGCTAGAAGGGGCTGAAAGCGAGCAAAACATCCTGTACTAATGCTGCCGTTGTATATCATCTTATTTTTAAAGCTTAAAAACGTTCATTTTAAAAACGGTTGGGACTTTAAAATCCCTTGAATCTTTAAGGGGATTCAAGATTCGGGGTATTCGAAAATAATTCAGATTCGAGATTCAGAAAAAAAGGCATTAAAAAAAGTTTGACTTTAATTTTTCATATCTTTTACGACGCTTAAAAGTTGTTTGGAAAAAACCCAACAACCAGACTATAGACAGAAGGTTTAATATATTGTATTTATAGTAATAATAGTCTTACACTACACAATGTACAATATCCCCCCGCCACCCCACCAGTTTACCGAGCTAAATTTAATAACAAATACTGTATTTATTGCATAATCAAGAAAATTTAAATGCTTTTAAAATCACGAGCAATCATTTATTAGTGCCTATAGTTGACATGTATTTTACCAATAAGGTTCTTTCATTTAATACATTTAATTATTTTCTCACCCGCCTCGGTGGTCGAATGGTCTAAGGTTTCACTCTTTCAATAGATTGGACTACCGATAATGTGGATATCGGGGTTCGAATACCTGTACTGAGGCTGGTGTTACATGTGTGTATAACTTGAACAATTAGTAAGACGTGGTGCTAAAAAAAATATATAAACATTTTCTCTGCGCATCATATTTCCTAAAAACATAAAATGAAATCGTTTAACCTTCTTGGCAATATTTGAATTGCGGGCGTGATAATATGCAGATATACTATCGCTTTTTGGCTTCACTGTCTGATCACTGGAACTAAAAAGTCGTACCCATTTATCTCAGACCTTGGTTGTCACCGCCTTCCCTCCTCTCTTTGTACTGTTGGAATGTCTCCTGCGAGATGAGCATCCTGCTACGCTGCTCTGTCACGCGGGTTGCAAAGCAGGTAACTGGCCGTTTCTCAGGGCGTTTACCTCGATACAGCCTCCCCGATACTCTATAGCAGTCAGCGGTTCCCAAACCTTTTCTCTGGGCCGAACTTTCAGAATAAAAATTTGCTCATGCTCCACCGAATTTATATTGATAAGAACTACCTTCAAAATGAAAAAAAAAATCACTTCCCAGCAGTGCCTTATTCAAAAAGTAAAGCACAACTACTTTATAATAAGATAATGATGCATTAAGAAAGTATAAAAAACATGATTCATCCATAAAATATACAATTTTAATAAGAGATGTGAGCGTGTTTATGACGGGTAATCTCTTTTATATTGGGTCTAATTTGAGAAAAACAAACTCTCATCTCATCAATACAAATAAACCTTTCTTTTTTCTGGTATTTGATATTTGCTAGAGCTGAAAATATCCCTGTTCACAACACCATTTCGTGAAGAACTGTAGAAGAATGTATAATGCTCTTTAAGAGATGCGTCAATACTGTTGTATATCCAAAAAAATCCATTGGGATACTTTGTGTTTCAATTTCAAGACAAGATCACTCAAAATGAAGGCCATTTTCTCTTCTTGCCCATAAACTAATCTCATATCTGATAAGTTGGAGTTCTCAAAATAATCTTTAAACCACTCGAATATTTATTTAGAAAATTACGGGAAGAACCTATCGATATTTTTTACCAGTGTTACAATCTAATACTGTTTGAGGCCATACAATTAATTGCTAGTTTTAAAACTTTCTACCGTTGGGAACATTTTGAGGTTATTTTGCATCGCTCTTCTGAACCAGATCTGAAGCATTTTTTACTGCAATTAAATTGTCTGTAGCCGTGAGGACATCTGGGAAAATATATCGGTCAAATATGTCAACTATGCACCCCAGTCATTCTCATTCAGGTGGTGTTACGATGGGTTCACTTACTGTTGCAAACATGCTGCTAACTAGCTCTTCAGTTCCAAATCACGATTTAAAACTTTTCTGCTATGCAGCCGGTGAACCTCAGTGAGCATAATTATGCATTGTTGTTCTGATTATATGTATTTGCATGGTTGAGCAGATAACAGTGACCCTTATTTGTTTTACTTTGATGAAGTTCATAAGGTTCACAACTTCAAATCAGTTACAAGGGTCTTGCTGATTAATGCTTCTTTGTGTGAAAAAAAACGGTAAGCCAATATTACATCTGGATTTTTCTCTTTGATGAGTGACAACAAGAAGCCTATGACATTCTCTATCATTGGAGGGGGGGGGATGTCGCTATCCATTCAAATTACAATGCAAGAATCCCAATTAAATCTTTTTTTTCAATTACTCAAACATAATTTGGAAAAATATCTGTCCTTTTGTATGTTTTTCAAGATCCTTTTAAAATAAAAACGGTGTGATTATTTTGTCATTTTTAATGAATTTGTTATAGGCGAATCAGTGTGCTTTTTCACTAGAATCTGTCGATTCATCAACTTTAATCGCAAATGTAGAATTCTTCATACCTTGGAAAACATGTTTCCCAATATTAGCGGACATAACAAATTATTCTGCAAATTTAATCATCAGACTAAGGAATTTTCATAATTTCTTGCTCAGCATCATCAGCAAGCAAATTTTTCGCAATCATTCAGCTTGCAGAAAGATTCAATTTTTCAGCTATTGTAGGCCGATGTGGTTTTGTCGGTTGAGCAATCAATTCAGCCCTTTAGTAAGATAAACTCTGCATCTTATCTGAGATTGACATTTGTTTTTCAAAATATGATCGTTGGACTTTCTGACTTTTGAAAATGTATCTAAATCCTTGATTGTCTTTGAATCTTCCCACCACACCTGCCATCCTCTCGCGCCGCACCCTGTGGGAACCACTGTCTTACATACTAGTTGGTGGCTCTTCTAATCTATTGGTCATGTGCTCGGTTTCTGGCCAAGGACATTCGCCGTTTGTGGGATTGAAGATCCCCCGTTCACACTGACGAATTAATTGGTTGTTGTGTATATTTTAGAGTTAATGTGATGTTTTAAGGTGGGGTGAAAGGGAACGCGAGTTGCAGTTTTTTTTAATAGCAAAAACATTAAATTGGTCAAAATAAATACTATATTTCTTCAGTATGTTTGGTTTAATTTTCTACTCATAGTAGACCTAATATAAACAATTCTTGAATATCTGTCATGGCCATTGTACAGTTTGAACAGGAATTTTTTTATAAACGAAGTAAAAATGTTATCAAATTCCGTGATGTCCATGGTAAATATTCGTTACTGTTTATATTATGATGTGTAAAAAATTAAACTAAACGTGTCTGATGTAGAAATATTTTATTTACTATGGGAAAAAAACTTGTTTTAAAAACAGGTTTCATTCCCATTCACCTTAATTGCACATATTAACAAAAGCTCTATTAATATATGCGTCTATAGGATTTCCATAAGCAGAGCCTTTTATAAAATACAAACTTTTTTACTGTTAAAATTAATAACGTTTTACTATATTATTAGTTTTATTTTAAAGATATTGAAAATATCAATTGAAAGTGACAGCTGCAGATCACATGACTTGACTATGAAAGCGTGAAAGTAGATCTAGTAACTTTTCTAGCTGTAAGATAAGGATCTTTCTATGAAAATGTTTAAAATGTAACTGTAGTAACTTGACTCTCCAGCTATGTCTGACCCTATTCTAGCGCCAATACCACGAAGGCGGGATTTGAAAGAACTACGCTAGGACTCGTTGAGGTTTAAAATGGGAAACCACTTTGGTGATAAACTACAGTCCATTCGCCATTGTAGTGTAGGTAACTGAAAGCTATAAAAAGTTACCAGATCTACTCTCATGTATCCATTCGCCGGTTTTGTAAGACCATGTGTTAAGCTTCCATCACTTTTGGCAATCAAAACTTTCACCACGAACAATTTATTTTATGTCAATTTTTTAAAATCGCTTTTACATAAGTGAAATACGAACTTATGAAAATAACTTTTTTTGTGGTATTGGCGTTTGTGGTTCACTTAAAAAAATGCTCTTCAAACAAGAGCTTTTGAAGGCTGCGTTCACTTCATAAATCAAGATGGTGAACCAGACGAAACGAGGGCGGTTGATAATGTTATAAAAACTTTTTTTTCTGTTGTGTTTATGCGCATATTTTTGCAAAATTAAAACATTTTATTTTGAAACTTATTTTGTATGGCTCTTTCCCTAAGTTATAAAAAACATTTATTTATTTTTTTGGCCAGTTATAATAAGATACACGTGTGAATATATGTTTTAATTTATTAATATATTCAGGGTGTGCGATAGATTTTCTCAGTATGATTCAAATCATCGAAATACCGCCCCTTAAATGTTTTTTCTTTAAAATAAAGATAAAATAAAGATTTATAGGTAACAGAACATAACAAATAGATAACATATATCTGTTAAATTGATAGCTAGCAGCCGTTTTGACATATGCCTTTCTTTAACTTGTTATTGTATTGTCTCCACTTCAACGTATATGAATTTGGTAAAAATAAAGCAATAATTAACAAACGCAAAAGTAGGCAAATGCAAATATTTCTTAAGTAACTCTCTCTCTATCATACACAGAACGCAAAGGTAGCCCAATATTACTTAAATAACTCTCTATTTATCACATACAGGCACACGTTCCGCACCTGAGGTATACCCAGTCCATGCAAATGCTACTTTTTAATTCGAGTCCCTATTGTCATAAAATAATCATTTTCAATGATAATAAGTAACTACAATTGCTGTAAAAAACAATAATTCTCTTACCTGATATACTTTTTAAAAACAAAAACTGAATTAGTATGAATGCAAAAATATTATACTTATACAGATATATTACATATCTGATTTACTGATTAAAACACAGCACAGCCACTTGCCACTTCTCGAGACAAACTAACATTAAAATTAAATATTGTCAATAATTGTAAGCTCAAAGCAGAACTATCAACACGTAACACGTGCAATCGTCTTTTGTGATAATTGCCGCCTCAGCTTTTAGGAGCGGCCGCGCGGTATATTTCAAACAAAAATAATAGCTTCGCGCTGCCAGATCAAAAGTATTTCGGCGCCAACGATGCACCTGCACCAGAAACCGAAATCAAAGGGTACCGAAAGCACTTAGGCAGAGGCGTGCGATAAATCATAAATCGTATATATCAATATCGGGATAACATAGACCAATATAGAAAAGCGTTGCGTAAAGATATTTAATTATTGAATGGTTCAAATTGTATTTTGATTTCGCTGCTTATGCCGCCCCCTTACGGTTTCGCCTGATGCGGCCGCCTCTCTGTATCATAGCAAGGCACGGCCCTGCCTCGGTAAACTCAGAGATGATTGATTCGAACCCCGATCCTCTTCATCCCTAACAATTTAGATTAGATGAGCCTGTCGTTTAGACCGCATGACCAACGATTGGCAATAATTGACTTTCTCATAGCTTATCGAAAGAACAAACGATATTAATAAAACTATTTTGTTTGGTTTCGCGGTTGTGGCAACAAGAAATATAATAGTGTATATACAAAATAGTTTTATTAATATCGTTTGTTCTTTAGCTAAGCTATGAGAAAGCCAACTGTTCGATGATTATTAAGGCCGGTACACACAGAACGCTAAGCTAAGCTATGCCTTGCTACGCCGCGCTATGTTTTTTCCAATTGCTGGCTGAGCAATTTTTCCATCTCCCATCTTGATCCATCTTACGTTGCGCATGCGCATTACACGGCTTGGGTTCAGTGTTGAACAGACGCAGTGCTGGTTTGGTGAAAATAACCAAAGAAGTGTAGAAGTTTTGTTTTCAGTTTGTTTCATGTGTATTTAAGTAGTATTTTATTTAGGTTTTATATTTAAAAAATGTTTTTTATTAAAACGGAAGGTTTAATTGAACAAGTTAAACCTCCACCTCCCAAATTTTCTTCGTCTTCCCAAACAACTGCTAACAGCAGCATCTTTTCTTCCTCTGTACTATCATATGAGCTCAAACAAGACATTTTAAGAGAACGCCGTCATAACTAAACTTCACTGGAGCATACCAGAAAGAAACAACACTGAATTCGGGAGGATAAAGCACAGCATAGCTTTAGCTTAGCATTCTGTGTGTATCGGCTTTTAGGCTGGTATTATTAGAAGTGTTTATAAACACTTTCGATTGATAATATAATATAACAAAGAAAACAATAACTATTTCCACACTCGTGACTTTCAACCAATGTTTGCGATACATATCTTCTGCTAGCTGTCAGTTACAACCACTCCAGTCGCGAATGGACTGTAGATCGATCCTGTCGGTTCAATATCCGTTGGCAAACTCAAGCGTAGAAGTCACATTTTTAAAAGAATTATTACCGTGAAGTAAGAGTTTGTAATCAATTTGCGTTGGTAATCCAAGTAACCCTCAAATAGTAGATTGTCTTAAAATAGCTTAAACTATGCTACTGGCATGGATCATTTTATTTACACTATACCTAGTAATGGTGGGAAGGTGGGTTTGAAGTTTGAATTTCTGCCGAGTGCATTTGTGTATTTTTACACGTGCTTTAGATTTCGTCTCTCTGTGATGTTTCCTCATCTTCCCTAAATTCTGATACAATTTCTTTAAATTCTATCTCCCTCATATTTTACCCCCATTAGCTAAATTAAAGTTGGAATATCTCCGGTGGGTTTATTTTCTATAGATGTCAGTCTGTACCAGTATAATAAATTAAATATTTTTACTAACAAAGTGCTGGGAAATATATCTGGGCCTAAGAAAGACGAACAAACAGGAGAATGGGGAATGTTACATAATGAAGAACTTCATGGCTTGTATACACCCTCAAACATATTAAAGATAATCATTGTTTAAGAATCAAATAGCCAAAGCTATTATTTATGCTTTTAGTGAGGATTACTCCATATATATGACCCTGGGCACGGGACGATTCCTGGATAGCTCACTGGTTAGAGCATTGGTGTACTAAGCTAAAGGTCCTAGGTTCGATTCCCGTGTCCAGGTGTCATTTTTTAATTTTCAGAATATGTAATCAATGTTTGCAGGCTGAGGGGGTGTCGGTCGATCATATGGCGAGTATGGTCTATGACAGTTGTATACACAACATTTTAGTTGGTGAACCTGAAGATAAAAGATCCCTTGGTAGGCCGAGACGTCTATGGAAGGATAACGTGATAATGAATTTGAAAGAGGCTGGATGTCAAGTTAGGGATTGGATGGAGATGTCTCAGGATAGGGTTGAATGGGGAAACTTACGCTCTGGAGGCCATGAACTTACCAGTTCCTTAAGGTGAGAGAGTTTTATAGTCCAATGGGTAGTAAGACGTTGTGGAATTTGTTGAGCCAATTCGCCATGGGAGTGGTTGTAACTGACGGCTTACAGCAGATATAAAAAATATTGTTAAATAAAACCATAAATAAAAACAAATGATTTGTTGTGAAAATTTTGATTGTCAAATTGACACCAACTCGGCGTATGGTATTTCAAATCATATGGTTTTGCGATTGAGAGTAGATTTGGTAACTTCACTAACGGTCACTTACCTACACTCCTAACGTAGACGAAGTAGATGCATACCAAACTACACCGGCCTACTTGCCCTAGTAGTTAGATTACTCAATGTTTGGCTTCTATGCTCATGTATTGGTTAATATTTGATGTGTGTGGATGAAAGAGTGTTCCGCAAAAAAAAAAAGTCCGCATAACTTTTGTACTTTGCCCGTATTATATTATACAAAGCAGGTCTAGGACCAAACTATCCTACAATGTGTTCATTAATATTCCTCCTTAAACTACACGGCGAATAAGTTTTCCCGATGTCCCTTTTTTTTTAATTTTGTTGGCCATATTTCTCGTATTTCTAGTTGCGTTCTCTTTCGGTTGACCAGCCCATACTTACCGCTCGAGCGTAGGGGAAGGGGGGTAAGTTTTGAGTCTTGTTCCTTACAGAAGTCAAAAGCATAGTTTTCTCCGTCGAGCAATTATCCTCTATCCCCCTCACGTCTTCCCCCTCCCCCATCCAATTATATAAAGTACAACTTATGATAAGTCTGCGTGATTGTTCGACATTTTCTCCGAGTCTTACAATAAGATATGTATGTCTGTGTGTGTGTATGGTTGAAGGAGGTAAAGGTATCTATCATAGTCCCGCCCGCCTCAAGCTTACATGAGCGATGCAAATTACAATAAGCGAGAGCAGTAATTACTCTTTTTTTGGGGGGGGGGGAAGGACGGGGGAAGAAAAAAATACGATCCCTCGCGCGGAAGAGCGAGACAGTGAATAAGATTCGACTTGTGGAAGTTAAAGCGGGATGGTGGGGTAAAAAGAGATTCGGGGATTGAGATGGACGACTTGATATTATAATAATCAGCAATGGAAGGCTGTCGTGAATCATTGAGGCTTGACCTTGATACTTTTCCTTTCTCAGTCTTTGTCTGTGGATTGTTTCTTTATCTATCTCTTTTTGTGGGTCTCTCGTGCTCTCGCCTGCTTTTCTCTCTCTCTCTTTCGAATGGAAGAATATAAGCCCCTCCCTCGTTGGATTATTATAATAATAATATACATTTTGTTTTGGACCTAAGAAAGATCTGTGTCTGTGTGTGTGTGCGGCGTGCTGTGTAACCTTTTCTCTGGTTGTCTCGGGCTGCATGGGATTGCGTTGCGCCCGGGTCGAACCTTGCGCTTGGATTGCCACCCACTCACTCCTCTGACGTGCTGGAAGGATTTTATAATCGTAGACCCGTTTATTTATGTTTTATTCCCGTAAACTACAATTTTTTGTTAAATATATATATAGATCCGTCTGTGAAGAGTATTTAAAGAGAGAAGTGCTTAATAAACGTGTAATATTTTTTTTAATCACCAAGTATATGTTTAGACGTACGGATCCAAAAGATTTGCAGAGTTTAAAATGTCAGCCGTTCGTTGATCCCGAGAAATTACTCGACTCTTATAAGGTCTGTAACTGACACGAAAGGTTAAACAAGTATGGCGCGGTTATATTTTCAATACTCCACCAACTTATTTTTTCCAAATCTAATTTAGTAAATTTTCACGTGCACCTCCTGAACCTAAGCGCACGATCCAGAGATTAAACTCGACCAACCCGAGTGCAAAGCTCGACATAAATACTTGTTTCAACCCGCTTCAGTGGTCGAATGGTCTAAGGTGTCACTTGTGTTAGACTGGTATGCTGAAAATGGGGAAATCGTGGTTCGAATCCCCATCCCGGGTCTACTGAGAGTGGTTTTTCTTAAAATGGTTCCATACTCTCCGTCCACGCAAATGTGGGTATATTACCTCTAAAATGCTTCCTTCATCATCCCTACCCTATTAGAGTAGGCCTAGTTATATAAAAAAATGTATATAGCCTGAACGCGGTGGTATAAAAACTTCTGTCATGCTAGGCATCATCTGGGTATGGACCGGAGCGTTTCTCAATGTGTTGATAATTGGTAAATCAGCAAACACTTTCACTTGCCGGTATTCATACGGCACTCTTTATATTCGTTATTTATTTTGGATGTACGGTAGTATATTTTGTTTATTTACTCTGTTTAGAAAAGGATTTTTGATCTTAAACAAAGCGGTATTTAAAACTACACTTTAAGTGCGCTTTAAAAGAAAAAGCTCAATTTAAGTCAGATTCAGCAAGAAGAAAGGTTTTGATAGTCACAAAAATTAACTAAAACATGTTTCATTTATTGATATGCATATTTCAGTTCATGTGATCATCAGTTGTCACTTTTGATAGATATTATCAATGACTATAAAATAACAATAATATGATAAAATATTATTAATGTTGATCATAAAAAATATATATTTATTTTCTAAAAGGGACTCCCTATGAAATGAAGTCATCATCAGTCGTTTGTACTGAAGAGTAGCGCTCTTACCTTGCCTGTTTCCATTATGACTATCTTATAGGATAGGCCATAGTGTAATCAATAATCAGTAACAGTCCGACTGTTACTTTCCAGGTTAAATGAAGTGTACAGCAATACATTTCATACGTAATGAGGTTTTGCCATTAGGGTTTTTATAGAAACACTTTTTTTTTAATCGACGCGTCTTACTGCTTGTGAAGGTTTAGAAGAATATATGATCTAATAGGGTATGGATAAGGAAGGAAGCATATTAGAGGTACTCTACCCGCATTTGCGTTGAAGAAGAGTGGGAAACTATTTAGAAAAAGATTACCCTAATTAGACCCGATAGGAATTCGAACCCCGATATTCCCGTCATCAGCAGGCCAGTCTAACAATAGAGTGACGCCTTGCACACTGAAGCGATACCCTGTTCATATATTCAGTGACATAACTATATGTTTTTTAACGACTCCAACTTGAAAGTTTTGAATAATCACATAATAAAACATAAATATTACATTGATTGGCGTCATGAGTTGGGAATTTTAAATGTTAGGGCCTATTAGTCTACATTATTTTTTACCATTCCTGATGTGGATTTTTTGTTAAGATTTGTGATATCTTTAACATAAATCAGTAAATCACATTTTATGTTTCCTGCCACAAAGGTTTTTATTAAACTTAAAATTATGTTGTTTTTTTATGAGGCGCCACTCTCAATAAACTATGATTTACTTATTTATTTTAAATGCTAGGAATATCAAAACAAATTACAAAATCAATTATTTTTTTCAGCAACAATGTTATTTTCTTCATAAATAAGTCTTAATTCATGATTTGGACATACATTTTAAAGTATAACTCAACAACAACAACAACAACAACGCTAAGATTTCGTAAATAGAATAATTCACAAATGAATTCAAATTCAACTTAAATTAAAGTCAAACATTTCGTTTAATTTGAAAATTGAAAAACCACTGACTGATTTATTTATTTATGGAGTGGTAATGAGGAAGTTAGTATAGAAGAAAGTGCACCCACATTTTTTTGGAGAGAGGATGGAAAATTCAAAGAAATAAATTACCTCCATTACATCCTGCTGAGATTAGAATTTAGATGTCACTGGCAATACAATCTGTTGCGCTTTGGACCTCATGACCATCGGTTTTGGGAACTAGATAGTTCTTAGACCTTCTTTTACACAGAAAATTGGCACATCGAAAACTTATCATTTCTTTCTTCTGCCCTGTTATCTTCTTATAATAGTTATTATTATTTATATTCTAGGCAGGACTGAATCTTTTGCAATATAACCAAAACGTTTTAAGCTTTTCAATTAAATAACAAATTATGTAACTCGACATGTACCATTGAACTACTTCGCGCCCGACTCCCCCCCCCGTGGTTTTTACTCCTGGTGGGCATGTGGTCTATGTATCAGGCTGATTTGTCGGTGAGGCCCATTCTACAACCAATCGCACCCTCTTGTTGAACTCGTAATATTGTCTATCTACAATAGCGCAGTCGCTTGTCGGGGGTCGATGGATACTGTCCATCGCTTGCGTTTATCTAGTTGCGTTGGCTTGCCTTTAGCCAATCAGGAACAAATGTAGGTGCACTACTGTACGCAACTAAATTAATCAGTTAATTGATCAAGGATAAGAGTTCTCGTGAAAATATATAAAATAAATGGTACCGTGCACCGCACAGACTTTCTCCCGCTTTTATCTGAAAATATACATTTACCAAAAACTCGGTAAGATATGTTAAACGAAATAATAATGTAATAATTCTATTTAACTCTTTTTTGTAAACTTAAATATGACTTTGATGATGGAGTCATATTAGTTGAAATTACGTTTACCGACATTTTATTGTTGATAGTCTTTGTTTAAGCAGAAAACAAATACAACACGTTTTGCGAGTGCGATTTTACGAGTGCGGGTCTGACAAGCGGATAAAACTGTTTCCAGACGAACCAAGATGGGGAGGTCAGGGGTTCGAATATCAGTCGGGTGTACTGAGGGAGATTCCCCCCCCTCCCCCTGTGTAGTTTACTTACTCACCCTCCTCAAGTGCGGTTACATTTATTGTAAATTGTACCTTCTTTTCCCAAACGCATCAGCGTAAATAACATATATGCAACCGCTTCGGTGGCCGCATGGTCTCGAGGCGCTACTCTCGCAGTAGACTAGACTGCCGAATACGGGGATGATTGGAGTTCTATCCCAGTTGGGTGTACTGAGGGTGGTTTTCCACCCATCATCCATACAATTGCGGTTACACTCCCTCTAAATTCAACCTCCCTAATCCCTAACACATGAGTGTAATTAGTACATAGGCGTATAACCCAAACGAATGGTAGGACGTGGTACTAAAAATATATTACATAGGCTACATGCGTATAATCCGAACGTCTGTAATCTCCGGTTTGCGACATTAATTTTTACCATTAATTCTAACTTATATTAAAAGTGTTTGTTGGACTTATCTTTTATTTGTACTTTGCAGTGAGTGTAACATCTAATGCTGTATATTATTAATAAAAAAAAGAATCAAAAATAATCGGTAACATTTGTGTGGTTCGTAGTGTGACACTTAAACTAAATGAGTATTCTTTTATAAGAAAAGAAAGATCCAGGGGGGGGGGATGGAATACATTTGTTTGAAGTGGCAGTAGCAGCAAACCTCGGGATTTTTTTTTTAGTGTTTCCTTTTTTTATTTCTATCATATAGAATAGATGAGCGGAGTTTTTTTGAGTGGTTTGTGCGGGGAGCTAGATGGGTTGGTTGAGTTAGTTGTGGGGGAGGGGTGGGGGCGCACTTGAGTGCACAATACCACACCACCCAGGCAACCGACCAAAGCCTCGGCCCCGTGCTTCTCTGTGTGGAGCCACTTTAGAGCATGCAGCCCCCCATTCCCCCCGCCTCTCCTCTCTCAAGTAATGAACTCTTTATTGCTACTCTACAGAGCTATCGAAAATCTGCGCTGATTTGCCGGCAGAGCATTTCCCGAAACTCTCTCCCTCTTTCCTCCCCTCAACCCCCCCCCTTCTCCTCGGGCCGTTATTGCAACCGAGGGGCTTGCTTAGCTGTGGCTTCGACCTGTGAGAGGGGTGTCGGGTTCGATCTTGGTTTGGGCCGCCGTGGTGTTGTACCTTCCTCCGGTAAGTTATCCCTCTGCAAGATTGGATTACAGCTAGAACAAATCACGTCAAGTCATGTCATCTGCAGCTGTCACTTTTGATAGATATTACCCGCCTCGGGGGTGTAGTTGGCTAACGCGCTAGTCGTGTTGAGCTCGACCGCCGAGGACGGGGAGATCGAGGTTCGAATCTCGGTCGGGTGAAATGGGGGTGGTTTTTCCTAAATGGTTCTCCACTCTCCCTCAACGCAAATGCGGGTTCACTTCCTCTAAGTTCAACCCTCCCAATTCCTAATCCATTAGCGTAATTAGTACTTAAGCGTATAAACCGAACGGGTAGTAAGACGCGGTGCTAAATATTATTATTATTATTGATAGATATTATCAATAACCCTAATAAAATAGTAAAAGGATCATCGTTGACCACAAAAAAGTTTGTATTTTTTAAAAGGCCCTTTCTATGACAATTTGACTGTACACCCCCTTTCCGTCGTTTCTGACGTGAACTGGAGGTGTTGCGTATGGACGATGACAGGCGTGTACACAATATTTTAGTTGGGAAACCTGAAGACACAATACTCATTGGTGGGCCGATACTTCGATGGGGGGATAGTGTGAGAATGTATTTGAAGAAGGTTGGGATGTCAGGTTAGGAATTGGATGGGGGTGTCTCAGGAGAGGGTTGAATGGGGGAGATTACGTTCTGGAGGCCATGAACTTTCCAGTTTCTTAAGGCCAGAAAATGAGTTAGGGTTATAAATTAAATGAAAACAAAGAAGATTGCACAACTGAAAAGCTTGGGAAATTATGTGTTATTTGGTTCATAACATTGACGGTGAGTTCATGGCCTTAAAAATGGCAAGGCCTTACAAATTGGCAGGTATTTTTCTTTTGAACAAAATAATGTTGGCGATATTGAATATAATAATCATATTTTCTTTTACTTACTAACCTGCTTAATCAACGCTCACTAGTAGGTGTTAAAATATTGTTTAGTAGATGTTCTAAAAACGTTTATTATATTGAAATATGTCATATTTGGAGAGATATTTAAAATCTATTCATAATATAGCGAATTTTTCTTCTCCATTCAAAATGTTTTGAAGAGGCGACAGCTGTTTTGGGTGTTGAAGTCGAGGCGAAGTAGATTTGAACCTCAACTACTACTTCGACATTTCGAAGAGCTTCTCAAGCACTTAATTAAGAAAGTCTGAAACTGTGCCTACCTCACCAAACTAATAAATAAACAAAACCACTAAATTTATAGTAGCCTATAAAACCATAATATTGATTTGGTTGACTTTTGATTATTGCTTACCTACAGAAGTTAATTTTTAAGTAAATTAAATATTAAAGTGAAATTTAGTTTATTCGTCCAGGCGTACGGAATTGAGTAGCGTTCTTCCTTTCATTATGTTTGATTGACCCGTCTGTTTTACCATATAGTACAAATAATTATTTTGGAACAAACAGTTTTAACAGCAGCTTATTGTGTGTATGCTTTTGTTCATTTTTATAACAATATTTTATTATTTTCTCTTTTGACCGTATTTAATCCAATTATATTATTTTATGTATACTTTTTAATACTGCATTACAATACACCATAGGATTAGTATGTATGGTGTATACAATATTGGCAATAAAATTAAGAATATTATAACGAAAACAAACCATAATTTTTGTTTGTTTGAGGCATTTAGCATTCACTTTCTGATGCGACTGATTATATCAGTACACGACTTATATAAACTAAATTAAACCTAGCACTGATTGAGCTAAGGTATCGGAAAAATAGAATATTTAAAATACAAAGGTCACCTTTTACTAATGCCTGCAACTGATTTTCTTTTTTCATATTTTAACTTAATATTTACCTATCTCGGTAATCAATTAATTATTGATGTATAGCATAAGGTAGGGTTACCTAAAGCAGTGTGTGAAGGGGTTGAGCACCCGAGGTGCTATGTTCAAAGGTTGCAGTGCCGACGATGCTGTATAGGAAATAAATAGGTATATAGTATTTAAAACAATATTTTATAGTTTAAGGGTCATCATTTAATTCTGTATTTTTTCCCTCGAATCGGAATTCGTCTTGTCGAAGTTTGTTAGGCCTACAGCAAGTAGACCTACACCAAAAACTCATTCATCCGAATTTGCTGGAAACAGAACCAATCCTAATAATCGAGATTACGGATAATCCGTAATTTTGGGAATTAGGCATGTAAGAAATTGTAAGTACACAAAATTTCGTGGAAATAGATATTTATTTGCTATATGATACAGAATTAGGAATAATAATGATTTTTTGTTGCTGAAAAAGACAGAATAAAAGGCCTAGATCTTATTTTAAAAAATGTTTTAAAAATCCCACTTTTTAAAAGCTACTGCATTGCTACGTAATTTGCAGGACTTGATTGTAATCGAAGTTTTTCAGTTGTGGATTTTTTTTAGTCGAAAAGGTGTTCCTAATAAACTGGAATCTAGATTAATCGTTATTAGGTTAACAGTTTAATTGTGTCTAAAAATAACTCAGGATTTAAAAAAAATATACAATTATTATTTTAAAACCTATAGAACGCTTAATCCCAAAATGTCTCAAAACTAAATACAATTTAATTTGAATTCGATTAGAATATAAATAACTCAATAAAAAAATGCAATGATTGTTGTTCATGTTTTATGTTTCATATAAAATGCCTTAATGATAAAAAAAAGTCACTTGATCTACTTTCATGTGTACATACCTATCTAAATCTGATATGGAATTGTCATTTTTTGTTATATATTATCAATAAGCCTACCTAAACATATAATAATAATAATAATAATAATAATAATCGCTGCTTCGGTGGCGGTGGAGTCTAACGTGCAACTCTCGTGTTGGGCTAGACTTCCGAAGATGGGGAAATTGGGGTTCGATTCCGGTCGGGTGCATTGAGGGTGGTTTTACCCAAATGGTTTTGCACTCTCCACGCAAATGCGGGTGCACTTCTCAATTAAAACCTTCCTTATCCCTAAGCCATTAGTCTAATTAGTACTTAAGAGTATAAACCGAACGGGTAGTAAGACGCGATGCTAAAATTAATAATAATAGTATGGTAAAATGTTATCAACTCTGGCCGTAAAAAAGTTTGTATTTTCTCAAAGGCCCTTTCTATTAAAAATAATCTGATTGTAATAAAAAAAAGAATAGATAAAAACATTTTGGTGTCTGGAAAAGTTGGGGACTTTTCAAAACATACAAAGGTGTTGGTCACTGTTGATGGTACGTGTAGCGCTAAAAGAATTAAGTTGGCAACGCACCCCAGCTTGACATGGTCAACATTTCATGAGTCACGCGATGTGGACATACGTTACTCTGCCGTGTTGACATGTGTGCCGCGCTGACAAGGAAGTGTTACCGGATCCCGGTTACTACTTTTTAAAACATGAGCAGCCAATTTTTTTAGGCGCTAGGGTGGGGACTCCAGAGAGAGAGACTACTTTGAGCCACTGGCTTTGTTTGATAGATGGCTTTGTCGTTTTGTTCGCTTTCTACACTTCTAGTTTTTATTAGCTCTCTTTTTTTTAAATTGTCCTCTGAGTAATTTACAAATTTACCTTAGCACTTATTTTTAGTTGACGTCAAATTGGAAAAAATGTCTGAAAACTCGAGTCGCATTCATTTTAGCTCAGTGGTCAAATTGGAGTCAATCTCCGAGTACTAGAGTCACATTTGTTTTAGCTTAGTGATCGAATTGGAGTCAATCTCCTAGTACTAGAGTCACATTTGTTCTAGCTTAGTGATCGAATTCGAGTCAATCTCCTAGTACTAGAGTCACATTTGTTTTAGCTCAGGGATCGAATTGGAGTCAATCTCCTAGTACCAGAGTCACATTTGTTTGAGCTCAGTGATCAAATTGGAGTCAACATCCGAGTACTAGAGTGACATTTGTTTTAGCTCAGTGATCAAATTGGAGTCAACATCCGAGTACTAGAGTTACATTTGTTTTAGCTCAGTGGTCAAATTGGAGTCAATCTCCGAGTACTAGAGTCACATTTGTTCTAGCTTAGTGATCGAATTCGAGTCAATCTCCTAGTACTAGAGTCACATTTGTTTTAGCTCAGGGAATCGAATTGGAGTCAATCTCCGAGTACTAGAGTCACATTTGTTTTAGCTCAGTGGTCAAATTGGAGTCAATCTCCGAGTACTAGCGTCACATTCGTTTTAGCTCAGTGGTCAAATTAGAACCAATCTCCGAGTACTAAAGTCACATTTGTTTTAACTCAGTGGTCAAATTGGAGTCAATCTCCGAGTACTAGAGTCACATTTGTTTTAGCTCAGTGGTCAAATTGGAGTCAACATCCGAGTACTAGATTCACATTTGTTCTAGCTTAGTGATCGAATTAGAGTCAATCTCCGAGTACTAGAGTCACATTTGTTTTAGCTTAGTGATCGAATTGGAGTCAATCTCCGAATACTAGATTCACATTAATTGTTCTAGCTTAGTGATCGATTTGGAATCAATCTCCGAATACTAGACCGAATACTAGAGTCACATTTGTCTTAGCTTAGTGATCGAATTGGAGTCAATATCTGAGTATTAGAGTCACATTAGTTTTAGCTTAGTGATCGAATTGGAGTCAATCTCCAAGTACTGGAGTCACATTTGTTTTAGCTTAGCGATCGAATTGGAATCAATCATGTTTTAGCTTAGTGATCGAATTGGAGTCAATTTCTGAGTATTAGAGTCACATTAGTTTTAGATTAGTGATCGAATTGGAGTCAATATCCAAGTACTAGAGTCACATTTGTTCTAGCTTAATGATCGAATTGGAGTCAATCTCCGAGTACTAGAGTCACATTTGTTTTAGCTTAGTGATCGAATTGGAGTCAATCTCTGACTATTAGAGTCACATTAGTTTTAGATTAGTGATCGAATTGGAGTCAATCTCCGAATACTAGAGTCACATTTGTCTTAGCTTAGTGATCGAATTGGAGTCAATATCTGAGTATTAGAGTCACATTTGTTTTAGCTTAGTGATCGAATTGGAGTCAATCTCCAAGTACTGGAGTCACATTTGTTTTAGCTTAGCGATCGAATTGGAATCAATCTCCGAATACTAGATTCACATTTGTTTTAGCTTAGTGATCGAATTGGAGTCAATTTCTGAGTATTAGAGTCACATTAGTTTTAGATTAGTGATCGAATTGGAGTCAATCTCCGAGTACTAGAATCACATTTTTTTAGCTTAATGGATGTACTTACATCCTACACACATTTATATAAACTCTTATTGGTGTCAATATAAAACTGAAACTTTTTTACATTTTAACTTATATGGAATCTTGATGCATTTTTTAAATTGGATTTTTTAAAATAACAGTGTGATTAATTTATGTTCTCTTTTTATGCCCGTCTTGCTACTGGTCTGTGCTTGACTCATTCTAATTACGCTGATGAGGTAAGAACTAGGAAGATGACTTAACTTCTTGGGTACTGGGTGCTGTGTCTGCTCTAGATTTAAGTTTGTAAGTCTTATGCTGATATAATGAGTCCTTCAGAAACTGCACATAAAATGTTTTAATTAAATCTTTCAAACATGACGTGACTTGACGTATGAATTTGTGAATGTAGATCTAGTCTTTTCTAACTCCTATGAAAATTGGGACTGTACATTTGGTACTCTGTATAGTCTTCACAATGTAGGCCTATTAGCCCTGAAGTGGAGCGGTAACAAAACTGATAATAAAAAGTATTATTAGTTTTGTGTGTGCGTATGTGTGTGTATGTGTGTGTGTGTGTGTTTGTGTGTCATTGGCGCGGGGATCCCACTGAGTTTCAAAATTGTAGGATGAGCGCTTGTTGAAGTGTCGGGAGTAAAGAGGGCTCACATATGGCCGGAACTGTTTGTGAAAACTGGGGGAGTGGGGGGTTAACGAGGTGGCCGGAGTGAGCCCCCTCGAGAGAGAGGGGGTTCCCTACCCCCCTTAATGGTACACACACATCTCTTTAAGGAGACAGGAAGCATCCCTGCTGGCTCGAATATACGATTGCAACTTTCAATTGCTTCGTGGGTGGTGCAATAAGGAGACAAATGTTCGTACTTTCTCAACTCTCGACATTTTTTTTTTCCCGGAGGCTGAGAACGACCAGGCAAATAACGCTCTCCAGTGAGTGTAACGCTCTCATTATCTTATAGTAAGGTTTGGTATGAAGAATATTTTTATGGTCTACATTGATAACATTTTAATTTAAAATTTTTGTTATTTTGGCCGGACTCTTGGTCTAATAGTCAGTATTCCTGAATTTTAATCCACTAATTTATAGCTCCAGGGTTCGAATTCTAGCGGTAACTTAGGTATTATCCCAAAGAAAATTATTCCCACGGTTACCATAGCCCAGTTAATAAGGGTTACGTTAGGTTTAAGACGTCTTCTGCGCCACATAATCATCATCATTATTACCACATCCCATTGGGTTGAAGTAACCACACCTACATGTTAGCCCAACCTCAGAAGACGGTTACATATGCTGCTATTAGAATACCAGGAATGTCTTGACGACAAATCCTGGTGGCAAACACACTCTAATTTTCTTTCCCTCTATATATAAAATACTTAGCACCGCGTCTTACTACCCGTTCGGGTTATACGCTTAAGTACTAATTACGCTAATAGGTTAGGAATTGGGAAAATTGATTATAGAGGAAGTGAACCCGCATTTTGCGTGATGGGAGAGTGGGAAACCATTTAGGAAAAACCACCCCCAGTTCATCCGAACGAGATTCGAACCTCGATCTTCCCGCCCTCGGCAGTCTAGCTCAACACGAAGCTAGCGGGTTATACATATAGTTATAAATATATAAATAATATTATTGTTAGACTCTTGATAGTATCTATCAAAAGTGACAACCTGAGATCACATGACTTGACGTATTAATTCGTAAAAATAGGTGTAGCAACTTTTCTAGCTGCCAGATAAGGTTCTTACTATGAAAATTAGTCTGTAGTTTCGTTCATAGCGGCAAACTTGGTTACTCCGTGTCTTGACTAAGCTATATTGACAAAGTTTCCACGTTTCTGCTCGGGATCGTTTTTTACCTCCTCATTTTTTTATATCGAACAGGTAAGGTTTGTGTGCGCCGCGTCTTACTACCCGTCAGCTTATTATGAATTAGAAAAGTTGAGTTTAAAGGAAGTGTACCCACATTTGCATGGAGGGAGGGTGGAAAATTATACGAAAAACCACCCTTAGTACTCCCGACTGAGATTCGAACCCTGATCTCTCCGTCATCGGTAGTCCAGTCTATTGCTAAGTGACTGCTTATACCATTCGACCACCAAAGTGAATTTATCTGTACAATAAACATTTCACACGACAAGAAACTTCGTATTTTTCAAACCTATGTCACCTCACCTCAATAATACCGCGCGGCCAATCGGTAATGGATGAAGAGACATGAGAATGAATTGTGTTTGATGTCGCCGAATGTGTTTTGGGTGGTAAAACAAAAGAAGAGTTGAAGTCAAAACATAGGTTACATTTGAAAACAATAGAAAACTATGGATCCATCTATTTACGTACAGCTTTTTTAAAGCTTTACCTCAGCTTCAACCGTAACAAAAGGACCACGCGGATCAACAAATATGTTGCCAACATCTTTGGTTGTGTGGTCTAAACGACAGGCTCATCTAATATAAGTTATTAGGGATGAAGAGGATCGGGGTTCGAATCATCTCTGGGTTTACCGAGGTTAGTTTTCATTAATTGTTTCTTTATTTATAGCTAATTAGTGTAATTAAAATGCCTGTAAGGAAAGTAAAATATTGAATAAAACAAAACAAAAATCAACAACTCTGTCAAAGTTTGATTATTTCGAGGCTTGTTAAATGCTTAAAAGATATATTAAAAATTTGTAATCATATTATTGTAGTTATTTTAAATGTGTTTATAGTAAAAATACGTTCCAGGCCAAAATACACAAAATATTGCTCCAATAGATACATAAAGTTTAATTTTCTACACACTGTAATCTTAACAGTTTGAATATTTGTCTTGAGCATCGAAAAAATTGAACAGGACTTGTTTCCCCATCAAATTCTGCGATGCTCACGACATATATTCAAACTGTTAAGATTACAGTGTGTAGAAAATTAAACTTTATGTATCTACTGGATCAATATTTTAACTAAGACATTTTTTGTTGTAAAACATGCACATAAAAAATACCTTATTTGGCGTTTTGTTCCATTCCACTTTAAGGCGCTAGAATAGTAGAGTAGAAATTCATAAACACCAAATTTATCTCTAACCTTACTGAGTGGAGAATTCCGGCAATAACAGAACGAACAGGGGACGAGGAAAATACAATGTGCTATGATCTTCTTATTAAATTTTGTAATTATATTCACAAAGATCCATTCTACGCTCCTATACAAGTTGCATTTCGTTTCCTTGGCATTTAGGTCTTAGTGATAAACAGCAATAAGTGGATTTTTGAACTTTAAATAGAGGTAAATTTTAACTTTTAATCTATGTAGGGTCATAGAAAATAGTTTTGTGTTAATTCCAGTAAATACCAAACTTGTGTTGTCTTACTGTTAAAGATTTGATCAATATTTAACCTAATCGCAAACATCTAATTGACAATATATCATCTACCTAGGCCCATAAAGACTATTAAAATGTAGTTTCGTTTAATTGTTTGCTCGGCTGATAAATGTTGGGTGAGCTAGATTGTAATCTGTGATTGGTTCGATATCTCCTTGTTTCACGCGCCCTCCTTGGCCCAGAAGATTGAGTTGTACACCTCCGTGGCGCACTCTCTGTGGGAGAGAAGTTTTTGGACAGAACTTAAAAGAGAGGGGGGGGTGGGGGATAGTCATTATCGACACTAATGGGGAAAGACTATAGCGCCATCTGTCTCTGCCTAGAAACTCTCATTTGTAGCACCTAATTTTATTACCAACTTAGTGTATGTTATAGTGCGTTTTCCCGCTGTTTCGAAACTTTGAAAGTCAAATTTACTGGCAAACTCCCCCCCACTCACCCCCCTTTTCGATGTCTCAGCTGCACGCTCACAACAGCTCTGTGGGTTTGGTATCTCTCTTGAGATATTTTATTATGTTTAGTTTTGTGTGTTCTGGTGAATTACTTAGAATACTTAATAAATATGATTAAAGTTAGTCTACAGTCCAATTTTTATAAGAAGGGCCATATTCTGACATCTAGAAAAGTTATTAGATCAATTTTCATTTAATGATACGTCAAGTCGTGTGATCAGCAGTCATATATATATATATATATATATATNATATATATATATATACACATTAGGGGTATGAGAAGCTTTGAAATGTCAAGGTCAAATGTTAAATCCCCATCGCTTTGACTTCTAACACCCAATATAAACCTTCTCCCTCGAAATACTTCGAAGGAAGAAGAAAACATTGATATATTATGAACATATTTGAAATATCTCACAAGATACCTATGACATATTTCAACATATAATCATTTTTAGAGCAGCTATAAAACAGTGATTACATGACATCTTTAATGTAACATACATACGTAGATACATACATACATGTACATACATAAATACATACATACGTAGATACAAACATACGTAGATACATACATCATACATACATAGGTCTACATACATACATAATACATACATACATAATACATACATACATACATACTTACATACACACATGCATAGGCCTACATACATCATACATACATACATACATACATACATACATACATAATACATACATACATGCATAGGCCTACATACATGCATACATACATACATACATACATACATACATACATACATACATACATACATGTACATACATACATGTACATACATATACATACATACAAGTACATACATACATAGGTCTACATACATCATATAGAAATAGGCCTACATACCTAGATACATACATATATACATACATATACACATACACATACACATACGTACATCACGCCCTTCCCTAATAGGGTAGGCAAGAAACTGTGCATATAGCTCAAAAAATAACTCTTCAATCCATCCTCACTAACTTTCTCCATGCACCGAGTCATACATGCGTACATGCATCCTTTAATGTAAACATAGATAAATTAAGATATTACAGCATAAAATAATATAGTGTGCTTTGTTTTTCTCTCTAGATCTGCCTCTTTACCTAGATGCACCTTAATGAACCGGGAAAACGTAGGAAATTTTGAAAAACTAGTAAAAATAATGAAATATTGGTTGATTTGGGAGGTTACCTGAAAGCTTAAAATAGTAGGTCTTTGGCTGGACAACAACAAAGTGAACTAAAGAATTAAGCACGCCGATTCAAACATATCCTTTTACCCCTTAAATAAGGGTTGTGAAATGACAGAAGATGCATCTTTCCATCAATCTTAAATAATCCTGTTTTAAACAAAGTTACTTAGCGTTAGTCAATTTTATGACAAATTAAATTGAATTACCCTTTCTTTCTTAAACTTGAGCTGCGCTGGAAAAAACGGGAATTCCTTTTGGAAAACCTGGAAACCACGGAGAATTTGGTGGTAGAAAAATATTGGAAGCCCTGAAAAATTAAAATTAGTGCTATGTTACAGCAACAAAAACCCTATTTTTGACCTCGGCTTCGACTTTTCTTCGTATGTTTCTAGCTTCGATTTGACTTCGCTCATCCCTTCACTTTCGGGCTACGCGCATATTAACTAACTACCATAAAGTGTTATGGTTAGAGATAGGGTAAATTTGCCTTTGCGAAAAACGCGGGAAAAAAAGGGAGGGGTCGAAAATAGGGTATCTATAAGTTTTCTTTGCGTTTCATGGCATTTGAAAGCGTTTAAAGCGATTTTTATTTCGCGAATTATCGCGAAAAACGTGATTTTGAGAGTATTTTAGCGAAATAGACGTGAATTCCCAGAAAATTCTGTGCATTTTAATAAAATGCTGAGAATTTTTATAAAACGATGTTTTTCAGCGGAAATAAGTGATAAAAAAATCATTGAGTTTCACTCGTCTGTGAGCTTCAGCTCGGGTTTTACTTGCATCCTGTGCCTTCCACAGCCCATCCGGCTAATCGCCACAATTTGTGTTTATATTAACAATTTTTGACTTTCACTTTTTTGTGAACTGATACACTTGTATTTAAAATAAGCACACTTATGTCATTTTTGTTACCACACTATTTTATTTGCCAATATTTACTATCTTTGACTTGCACATTTGTTTGAACTGATTCA
>CABFWO010002424.1:0-12822 GCA_902155825.1 Timema genevievae
TAAATCTGTGCCGGGACCGAGGATTGAACCCCGGACCTTCAGCACAGAAGTCTGACACCTTACCCCTAGACCACCAGGTCACCCAACACATAATGAAAGTAATAATAATGATTATATATATATTTATAATCCTCCCTTGGGAACCGCATTCCTGAACCCTTAGGCCTGGACTATAATTAGAAAATCCTCTCTCCCCGGCAATGTTACCAGCTGACCTAGTTCCAAGCCCCTTGACAATGTCTTATCGATCTTTTCACCCCCCAACTCAGCTGAGTGAGGCGGTGATACTACAAAGTGCGGTGTGTGTGCTCGTTGAGGGGGCGATGTGGGTTGTGTAGGGGAGGGAGGGATGGAAGGGGTACAGGAAGCCGAGGTTTATTGATCCGTTCCAGCACGCTCTCCCTCCTTCTAAACCCCCCCACCCCCTTCTCTTTCAGGCTTCTCCTGACCTTTTACACCCGTGGCGCACGGTCCTTGTGACGTCACTGGTGACACAACGCTCTGCAGTCCCGTAGTCGACTCCCACTCAGATGTATATATATATTTTAGCACCACGTCTTAATACCTGTTTGAGCTATGCGCATTATTTATTAAGCACGCTAATGTGTTTGGAATGATGTAGGTTGAATTAATAGGACTTATGTGGATATATATATATATATATAGATAGAGAGAGAGAGAGAGAGAGAGAGAAACTATTTGGTAGAAACACCCTAAGTACACCATACAGGTATTTGAAAACCTTTTATACCCGTCATCTGCAGTCCAGTATTTTGCGAGAGTGACGTCACCAAAGTGGGTAAAATTGAAGTGGAAATTTAAAATATTTGCAATATGTTTGATAAAAATCAATTTTTTTTCCATCCCTTTCGGGAAAATGACATATTTAAACCTACGGAGTAGGAATAGAGAATGCATTGTTTAGAGGTGCACTGCCTTTATTTGGAGGATGGGAAACCCTTAAAGGGGGAAAAAAACTCCTTATTTTATCCTACCGGGATTCAAACCCTGAACACGCCTATCACTAGATGATGATGATATTTTTCCCAGCATGCTCGCTGGTGAGGGGTAGCCAAATCTAGGTACATAATAAAGGCACATTTTCCCTTGTTCTCGACGTTCTTCGAAAATAGCATGCAAGTTATGTAAACCTGCTTCGGTGGCCGCGTGGTCTAAGGCGTCACTCTCGTGTTAGACTAGATTCCCATTACAGGGAGATTGGGGTTCGAATAACGGTTGGGTGTACTTAGTTTTTTATATAAAAATTGGTTTTCAACTTTCCTTCCAAGCAAATGTGGATACATTGCCTTTAAAATTGAACCTTCTTCATCCATAGCTCATTAGCGTAATTATTATATATTCGTATAATCTGGGCAGGTAGTAAGACGTGGTGCTAAAAAATATATATCTAGTACATAGTTGACTAAACCATCACAAACCTAAAACTAATTAGTATTCATTTTGTTTTCAGTCATTTGACGTCCTACACCTCAGCTTAGTCGGTAGCGTGTCTGTCTACTGAGCTGAGGGTCCCAGGTTCAGTTCTTAACATGGCCGAAAAATGTATCATCGGTGAAATGTGGGTATGCTCTTTCCCCAGTGATGAATTAATGGCCGGGTGTTGGATGCTCTGTCTGGTCTAGATTTAAGTTAGTATATAAGTCGTGTGCTGCTACGATCAGTAGATTTAGAAAGTGCACGCTAAATACCTCAAATAAATTAAATTTAAAAATCATTTTCACATTTTTGAGAACGACTAATCCTATTCTTCTAAAAGTGGATGGAAAAAAGTCCGTTTAAGTTTTAATAAAACTAATATCAGACTAAACTCTAATTATAAAAGTGTTTTAATACAAAAAAAAAAGTCATGTCGCTAACAATCTCATCTACGAGTGTGAGAAAATAGCTTAAAACATTCGTCTCCTTAGACACTTAAAACAAATTGAATCAATGCGTACAAGGACAAAACTTGGTCAATTTCTGTAACTTTTCAACAGAAAGAAAAAACTTTCTTAATTATTTGTTTGTTTGCTTCAATTATTTGTGTGGCTTTTGAGTCTTAGAGATTTTTCTTTAAGGGAGGAGGCGGGATCATTTTATTTCCTGGTTATGGTTTAAAAAAATACATTTTTTAATTGACTCAGTTTCTTGCTGCATCAACTCAAATAAATCGTACATAACAATGTGTGTAAACGGGGTTTTTTAAAATAAAAATTTACATTTACAAGATACGAGGGAAAAGGGGGTGAGTCACGATACACACATTTTCCAGGACAGGAATTTTTATATTTTAAAATTAATTTAAATAAGACAGTGTACTATTTTAACAGTAATCTAAGATTCCGAAAAAAAAAATGCACAAAGAGGTTGGAAAAAGTTTAAGTGTGCGATTAAAAGAGGTCAATATCTAAGACCCAAATATATTTCCCTTTCAAATTGTATTTGATGGCGTGTCCTTAACCTCTAGGTCAGTGGCAGCTTCGTACTAGATCACCAGACATCTACTCCGCTTGATCACACCGATGCGGGTGGAAACGAAATGAAAATCAATCGTTACCACCTAACCCCCGACCTAGGTTTCATTCTATCGGAACTCATCGGGGGAGGGGGCGGGGGGAGTGTGAGACGAGCGACGAAAATTCCTAAAAGAGGAAACAAAAAAAACAAACCTTAAGGGATAAAAAGGACATTTGTAAAGAATAAACATCAACATATAATATTTTTTTGTTTTCTTTTTTTGGAAGTTGCGCTGCTAGTTTTACACTCCCCCCTCTGATGAGTTCCGATAGAATGAAACCTAGGTAGGGGGATTGGGTGGTATCGATCGATTTTCCTCAAGGGGCAACCATTACCCCTTTATCCAGTGGCCGTAATGTAAATTGTGAACAATGCATTGAAGAAGCCATATTGTGTTCGTTCCTTTTATATGGTTTTATTCACCTTTCCTGTCTCTTCTTCCGAAATAATACAAGTACCTTATAAAGCGAAAATATGTTTTAATTAATAAGATATTTTAAATATTAAATATTATGTTTTGTAATTATTTGGGTGATGACGCACGCTCTTAAAACGTTACAAAAGATGAGATTCATCAGTCAGGAAGAAAAAGGACACCCGAAGAGGAAATAAACCAATCAACTATAAGTATTCTCTCCTCCCCTCCGTCTTCATCCATAAAGGAATCTTTTCTATTTCGAGGCAGGCAGATGAAAGGAGGACTTAATCCTGGGTGACCTTGGGGAGGATCAATACTTGAAGGACGTCTTGACGCAATCGTAGCGGAAGACGTCGACCGGGCATACGCTCGGATTAGAAAAGTGTATTTTTTATATCATGTCTTGTTACCCATACGGGCAATATGTATTCTAATTCACTGATAAGTTAGGAATCAGGAGGGGTATAATTTAGATGAAATGTGCTATCGTTTTCGTGGAGGGGAGGGACAAAGCCCTCAGTACACCCGGCCAAGTGTATTATAAAAGTTTTTGGGATGGTAAAACGTTTCGTGCTCAACTTTAACTAAACAAAATATGATATGATCCTATTTTAAAATGAATAGCGTTTTTAGAAAATACAAACGTATTTTTTCAATCAAAATTGATAAAATTTTACCATTGGCCTACTACCAGTGTTATTTTATAGATATTGATAATATCTATAAATATATACATCTGCTTATTATGTTACTTGCCGTATGGACACGTGAAAATAGATCTACTAGCTTTTCTAACGTTCAGATAAGGCACTTCCTATTCATACGCATATTTATATTCCCCCTTTTTTTTTAACAGAACGTAAATTGTTTTCATTTTATGTTTAATTATGTTACTACCCATACCAGTGGGCGTGCGTATAAGGGTGCTAGTGTCGCCATATCTTGTTTGAATGTGAAGAGAACAGGGTTCTAATCCCGGTCGGTTTACAGTAAAGTGTTTTCCCTCAATAAATTGTTTCCCACTCTACCTCTTTACAAATACTAGCACGCTTTCTCTAAATTATGCCTTTTCAATCCCTAACCATATTAGTATAAATATAGCTGATATATCGGATGGGTAGTAAGAATATAAACACAAAAAATAAGCTCATTCATATTTGTGATGTTTAATTTATGACAAAAATTTTGAAATTATCTCTAAATTGAATTCAAATGTATCCACTTCGGTGGCTGAATGGTCTGAGGCATCATCCTCATAATAGACCTGACGGGGAGATCGGGGTTCCAATCCTGGTCGTATATACTGAAAGTGGCTTTTCCTAAATCATTTCCCACTCTACCTCCACGCAAATACGAGCTCACTTCCTCTAACTTCAACCTTCCTCACCCCAAACATACTAGCGTAATTAGTACATAAGACCTGGTGTTAGAGAAAGTTAACCTCACAAATTACATATGATTTGAATCCCGATAAAGGCTGGTTTACTCTTTACGCGATGTTTAAGTAAACCAGGTACGTATTGGTTGAATTCTAAGCCAACTTGCGATAACCTCCTTGGTATTCTGCTTCCCGTTTCACCTTACTGTACGACGTGTTGACTACCCTGGGCAATGAGGGCGCTACGCGATATTCTCCCGGCGTGTACTATGTTAGTGGGTCACGAGTGGACTGAGCATGCGCCCCGACCCTGTTTCCTTATTGGCCCATGTTTATAATAAATAGGCTACAAGCAGAGGAGTAAAATTAATGTACACTAAATATCATACAAACAAGGTCAGATAAAGTCGTAACTTACCTAAGGTCTCAAATTTATCAACGTTTTATATATGTAAACAGCCAAACTTAACTGTATTACTAACTTGCGTTATTTAGAGCGGTCGTTTTCAGCTGATTGTATCTTCAAAACACTCAGTGAAAAAGTCCCTCTCCTTAAATCTAGAAATCTGAACGCTCCCTCCCTGCACTATAATATCTCAGGGTGGATGGGTAGTAAGACGTGATGCTACACCTACACACATATATACATATATTATATATGTGTGTGTATCACTGCGTCTTACTACCCATGTATATACAGTTCAGCAATGAGTAGTTGCTTAAAGTTATTTCACTACGGTACTCTATTAAAGGTTTGTTCAAGAACTCGAATATTATCATTCTCGTTGCCAAGGTTGAATGTATCCTAGATTGAGATAGTATGTAAGTCATATGTTAATTAATCCCTGTTTAAATAAAGTTAATTGATTTTTTAAATAAGGGCTGATCAGAAATAATCTAGATACAAACGCTATCCCAGCGTTTCATGACGTAGCATGCTGAACTATTTCACCTGGATCTTATTACTAGCTATAGTCCAATTTTAATAGAAAGGACCTTATTTGACAAATAGAAAACCTACTAGATCTACTTTAACGTATTCATATTTCAAGACATAAGATCTTCAGCTGTCACTTTCTTATAGATAGTATTAATAGCAACAAGTGATTGAGAAATGTATGGCACAAAGAAGAAAGTGTATTGTGCATTTGTGGATTTGGAGAGCACATATGATAGTGTGAATAGGAGTAAATTATGGAATGTTCCGAGAGAGTATGGTGTAGATGGATGGTTAACAGATACAATTAAGGCGGTGTATGATGGAAGTAAAGCATGCGTTAGTGTAGATGGAGCTTTGAGCGAATGATTTGACATTTAACAGGGTGTTAGATAAGGTTGTTTAATGTATTCATGCATATTTGTATGAGGGATGTTTGTGAGGACTCGGTTTGTGTACAAATGGGCAATGTGAATGTGTGATTGCTGTTACATGCAGACACGGCCGTAGTAATGTCTGAGCATGAAAGTAACTTGCAGAATGCATTAAATCGTTTGAAAGTGGCAACAAGCAGAATGGATCTTCGCATAAATGTCTTAAAAACTAAGGGGATGGTTTTTGTAGAAATGGATCAGGAAATGATGGTAAACTTAGTATAAATGTAAAACTGTTAGAACAAGTGGATGGTTTTATGTATGTTCTGTAAAAATGGAAGGATGGATGATGAAATTGACAGATGGGTGACTGCACCTCTAATAGTAGTTGGAATGAAGTACCAGTAGTATGTATATAAGAGGCAAAGATAGCAGTATATAAAAGAGTGTTGACGCCAACCTTGTTTTATGGATGTGAAGGGTGGGTTTGTCAGGAGAAACACAAGAGTGAATGCGGTTGGAATGAGATATCTAAGAAATGCACAGTACGTGTAAAAACTCGCATGGACAGAGTCAGTAATGAATGGATGCTGAAGGAATGTAGTATGAAAGGGAATCCAATAAGTCAATTTGAAAGAAGCATCTTACGTTTGTCTGGGTATTTGGGGGTGATGAGTGTGGATCGAGTGACGAAGCAAACAAATTAATGTATAGTGTGTGGACCAAAAGGAAGGGGTAGGCCATGTAAGACGTGGTTAAATGTTGTAGACGAATATGTGAAAAAGAGAAACATTAATAGTTAGGCTATAAGAATAAAAGAGCGTGTATGACTCGGTGTGTGGATGTTGTTGAAGTGAAGGGAGTATGCAAGGAGAGGGAAGTGTAGAGAAAACTAGTGAAAATCGATATAATATGGAGTTGATATTAGCTATATGCCTAATCTCTTGGATACCCCGTAAGGAAACGGTGTGATTAGATATGTATGTATAAAATAACATCAAATTATATTTGGTAATCGGTTTTGGCTGCTGAAAAGTTGTATTTTTTTAAAAGGCCCTTCCTATTAAAGCTGGACTGTACTAACAATCAAGGCCAATTTTAGCAAGCACTTGATAAGTTGTAGATAATGAGTGATAATGTGATGTAATTTTCCTTCTTTAATTAGACACTTATTACAAAACACCTAATTAATGCAGACGGAACTATTTGCACAAGTTAAATACACAACAGATCAGCTTAGAGACTATTTGTTACCTAATCTAAATAAATCAAGGCCAAGACAACCAGTGTATTTTCGACCAAACTACAGTACCTACTTTATAATAGCATTTCCTTTCGTAGCTGACAGATGATTGATCATTTACTTACTCATATAAAGATAAAGTATTGTAGTCATGAAAATTTTCAGCTTAGATAGTACGATGAATCTTTACATTTGATGTGCCTTCAAATCCAAAAAGTGGATTTTACCATCCTGTATGTCCCTGTGTCTGCCTGACGCTGGGGATAGATCTAAAACAGTTTGGTGGATTTATATCAAACTTGATATCTAGAGATTTTATGCTTATATCTCAAGAATTGTATTTTTATTTTGACTCTAGCCCTTACATTAAAGATTTATAAGAATTTTTTAAAAGTTTCACATTTTTTGAAAATGATTCTAACAATTTTGTTCAAAGTGAATATCTTGGGAGTGTTTGACCTGCAAAATAACATTGTACACCTGTTTATGGTAGAAAATTCGTTAAAGGTTTGTCTACTGATGATTGATATTTTTTAAATTTAAAATATTTAAAAAAAAGCTCAAACAATTTGGTTCAAAATGGTTATCTGGTAAGTTTTTATAATATAAAGTATTTTATACATTTGATTTTCTTACAAAACTCATATAATAGTAGTTTACTGAGCATTTTCTAAATTAATTAATTTAAGGGTACGGTAACTTACTTTGACGAATTTTAGAAAATATGAAATTTTCTAAAAATGTCCTTTAATATCTAATTTAAAATTGATATCTGGGGAACTGTAGTTCATGATAAATAGAAATATATTTTTAATTTTTACAAATATGAACGATTTGACGGTAGTTTACAAATAACTGATTTTTGAAAATTTGTTTATTATTTTTTAAATGATTCGAAAAATATTATGTTTACTCGAAAACAAATAAGCCGCATTTGTGTGGAGGTGGAGTCAGAAACAATTTTAGGGAAAAAACACATCAATACGCCCGCCATGAGATCCAAACCACGGGCCTTCCCATCGCTGGTAAATCAAAATAAAAAGACTGATGCCAGATATGAGAAAGGTAGGGTTTAAAATTGTATCTACATTTGCGTGAAGGGGGGGAAATATTCTTAATACAGCTTAACTACAAGGATTTGGACCCTGACCCTGACCACTGCATCGCTGGCAAACTATACCAGATGAGGCTGACGTTTTATTCCACGTGACCACCAATACGGGTGGTTGAATACGTCAATAAAAAGACTCTCCACCCGGCTGTCTCCAAACCAGCCCGTTATGGCAGTTCATCTTAAGACGTTCATGAGGTCATTCACCTCGATTTGTTCATATGTTCACTCCGGGAAAATAAAATATAGACCCCTGTAAATATTACAAGTAAAGTTGTCAGGAACAAACGAGGGAAGGCACGGGTTTTTTTCATTCTTCATATAGAGAAAGTATCCGCGATTTTTTTTATCTCTAGATAATGATGGATACTGACGTTCTGTGTGTCCACAAACTAAACCATAAAATATGTGGTTGACGGCACTGTCTTTCCATCTATTTTATCTTAAAATATAGACATTTTATAAAAAGTCGTAAGATTTGTGAAACTAAATAATATACAGTGTTGCAGAAACACTCCACCGAAGAGAATAACTGAAATGATACACACTGTTAAAAATATTGAGAAAAGAGGAAAATATATATCTACCAAAAAGCATAACCATCAATTTCACACATAAAAGACTTACATAAAATATTTGTTTTATAAAAATAGATTTCAAACAAAAAAATTTTGATTTTTAATAGTACTACAACTTTACAATTAAGTTATTTTGTATCTCAAATATTTGCGCAGCTATGATCAAAATTGGAAATTCCCGTTTCCCTCAAATTCATTTTCAAGGGGGGAAAAGAATTGCCATTTTGTTTCTAGTGTTAAACAATGCCTGGATACAAAATTTAATCAAAATAATTTAAGCAAATTTCCAAAAAAATTATTTTTCTTTTTTGCCTTTCAGTAAACTACCCTTAATTTTAGAGTTAGATATCTAATTCCAAAAATAACTCGGGGTGAACCCTATGAATACCATGGATAATAAGTTTTAGCCCGATAGGTATAATGGTCTCAGCCCTAGTCCGTGATCAAGACAAACGGACAGACAGACGACATTGCGAAAATCACAATTTTTGTTTATCAAATCTCGAGTTTGATTTTTCTTTTTTTACAATCACAATACTTTTCACTCAATAAGGTCTGTAGTTCCGTCACAGGTGATATTCAGTATTGATCACACGTGAAATACCACCCCCTTGTGCACCCTAGCTGATACTCAGACCATGACCTTGGTTTATAGACACGGTTTTAAAGGCACTAAAAACATTTTAATTTAGCGCCACGTGTATATATATGTATAATACGTGGCGCTAAATTAAAAAGTTTTATAGAGCCTGCTATAAAACACAGAATGGACCGCCAGTATCGTCGTTTGAACAAGCGAGTTTTATGGCCCGTGTCTTCCCTTTTGAAAGGCAAGCCACGAAAACGCCTATCAATTCGGAGGGAAATTTAATTTGACGGTTCGATGGGCGGAAACCAATACGACTCGAAGAGGGGAGGCGTTCTATCTGCATAATTCCGTGTATTTAAGACGCACTTTCATCTTGCACGGTCGGATGTAATCGAGTTTGCTAAGATCTCTAACTCAGAAGGCAGTTTGCCTACTTGTGACGTCACGACGAATAAAGTTAGTTCCATGTTGATGTATTTACGTTTTATTCGGCGAGTTTAAAGATAAAATGCTGAAAAATATAGACCCAAGCGGGTAGTATAGAGGCAGTTGATTGCCAAGCAACAATCACAGCTCTTCTTATTGATTCATGAGCGTCTATCAAATGAGACTGCCAAGTAACGATCACAGCACCTATCAATTATTCACGAGCGTCTATCAAATGAGACTGCCGATCAACGTTCTAATTGCCTCAGTTTAATACACAAGCGAGTCTGTAGAGCACCGTTTTCGTCGATCAACCGTGGGACGGAACAGTAACTGCCAGAGATTACGAAACGAAACAGCTGATTAAAGAAATAGTCACTTGTGAACTATGCGTCAAGCGGCTCGTAGCCAATGAAGACTCTTTTAAATCAGCAGTTATTATTATTATTATTAGCACCGCGTCTTACTACCCGTTCGGGTTATACGCACTTACGCTAATGTGCAATGGTAGGGTGATTGTGAGATGAAATGGAGGACCTACAGTTTAACGTGGAATCCGAACCACGGTGGAGGCCTGGCATTCCTCACATTCACAAGTTGTGATTAATACACATCTTGACAAATGAGGAGCTACTTGAATGGAAAAGTAGTGGCTCTGGTCTAGAAAACTGAGATTAACGGCCAGATGGTTCGTTTTGCTGACCACATGACACCCTATAGTCAAAGAAGCAAGCACTATCTTCGCCAACAGACGGTGGTCGGTATGCCTCGATTGCGGGCTGTCACCATGTTGTTGTTTTTTAAACGTACACCCAAAAGGGCATGGTTGGCTCAGAACAAGCTTGTTCAGGTGACGTGTGTCAACTCTGACTTGAAAGGTCTGGGGTTCGACCTGTATTTGCGCAGGCAATCATCATACGTATCTTGAGAATATTTTAACCCTCTGTATATTGGCAATCTTCTTCTTTACAGACATTCGATTCCCTCTTCAGGGTGCTACGTGATTGATCCGGGGCGGACATAAAGGGTGACGAGTGAGGGGCCAGAGGGGGGTACTAACGCCCCAAAAGCTCGTTCGCAGGCAGAGCTCTGATCAGTAGGGGCTCATGGGAGACTCTCTCCAAGCTCTACATAGATGATTGTATTTGAACATCCTTCTAAAAGAAAAAAAATCTTTATTTGCTCGAGTCTTTCTGGGGAAACTCAATGTTATTTCTTTTTTCTTTTTTTGTATTTTTGAATAGCAGCTTTGTTCTTTTTAAGGATTTTCTTTTCTTTTTCTCTATCAAGAAATTAGACAGTCTCTTATTCATTATTTTGTTGTTTAAATCTTAGAATAACCTATAACGTAGTTATACGATGACACTATTTTTTATTTATTAGCAATTAAAGAAATTATTGTTAGTATTATTATTGTTATTAATGATTATTAAATTAGTACAGAATGATCCTAAGCACGGGACAACCCCTGAATAGCTGAGTGGGTAGAGCATTAATGTACTAATTCAAAGTTTCCAGGTTCGATTCACGCGTGGCGGTTTAAATTTTAAATTTAAAGTATATTATATTTAGATGTGGCTATAACCCTACTTAGCAACTATAATAGCTTGGCTATTTAAACTATCATTTACTATTCAGTTCTAACTTTTTACATATAAGATGCATAAATAGATCCTGGGATCGTAAACCTATTGATATTAATATTTTAGCACCAAACCATTACCTAATAATGACTGTGCGTAGAACTACAAGCTTATCGTTTAATTGTTTTTATCCCCGTGTCTTACTAACTGTTCACGTTATACGCATATATGATAATTACTCTAATAGGTTAGGGATGAGTAAGGAAGCATTTTACAGGTCATATACCAGCATTTGCGTGGAAGGAGAGTGGGAAACCATTTAGGAAAAACCACCCTCAGTAGATTCAATTGGGATTAGAGCTCCGATATCCCAGTCATTAGCAGTCCAGTCTAACACGAAAGTGATTCCTTGGAGCCAGGGGTCTTCAACCCACAGCCCGCGGGCCACTTTCAGCCCAACGTAAAAATTTTTTGGTCCCGCTAGCTTATAAAAAATATAAAACTATTTCAAGAGAAAAAATGGCAAATACATATTTATATAGTACTTAATTATATAAATACGTATTTTAAGTTATTTTATAAACTATTTTTGCTTTATACGAGAAAAAAAATTACGTTTTTATACGAATTCACCTTGAACCGGCAAATGACTACTTCATTAGACAAGAGAGAGGATGTGTTCGAACATAGTCGAGAGTGTTCGTACATATTCGGGAATGCTCGAACATAGTCGGGCGTGTTCGTACTTAGTCGGGAGTGTTCGGACATAGTCGGGAGTGTTCGGACATAGTCAGGAGTGTTCGAACATAGTCGGGAGTGTTCGAACATAGTCAGGAGTGTTCGAACATAGTCGGGAGTGTTCGGACATAATCAGGAGTGTTCGAACATAGTCGGAAGTGTTCGTACATAGTCGGGAGTGTTCGGACATAGTCGGTAGTGCTCGAATATATTCGGGAGTGTTCAGACATAGTCGGTAGTGCTCGAACATATTCGGGAGTGTTCACGTTCGCTCCTCACCACTGAGACACTCGAGAAGCTAAAATAAAAATAATAAATTAGTTGTTCACTCCTATTATTGTGGGTAAAGTATTGTGAGCCAATAAAACCCAGAAACTTTGGTGCTTGGACCTTAAAAGGTTGAAGAACCTTGCCTTAGTACATTCGGGCACTGAAATGGGTCATGAACTTACTCTTAAACAAAACACCCACTTAAAATAATTCAAATCATGTAAAAAAATAAAATATAAATAAAAGTTTATAGAAAAAAATCCTGTTTTTCTGTTTAAAACTTCCCCACGTTAACAAGGCACGGATAGTATTTTTTTAATTTCCCATGCAATATCAGAGCCATCTTGTGGAATATTCTATTAACTACGCGAGTCTTTGTGAAGAAACCGCTGGAATGATTACATCTCCTGTTTTATAGTCACGCTAGGAAAAGTGTTTATTTTTTCTTCCTTTAGTAAAACAGGAAGTTGTACTTTGTAAAGAGAAGTGAATAAATAAGAGGAACAAGGAGGCGAATCTTAGATAGCGGTTCCTTCGTGAGAAACATTCATTTAAAAATTAAGGGGGGGGGGGGGGGGCCCCTTTCTCTTTAAAAACAACAAGGGGGGTTAAGGGAAGAAAAAATTTTTTATAAATCGGGCAGTAAAAAAAAAAACTTTA
>CABFWO010002424.1:12863-28210 GCA_902155825.1 Timema genevievae
GGGATCCAATGTACGGAATAGAAGAGATACAAGTCAAAATTGTACGACGTTTTAGGTCAGTTTTTTTTTTGCGTATGCTATCAGGATTTGTCAACTAGGCATTCCTGTTCGTTTACTAACATTAATGGATATGTGGCCGTCTTCTAAGGTTGGAACACCATGTAGGTGCGGTTACTTCATCCCGAATTCAAATATAGTCAAATGTAATGATAATTATGATCATTATGCGGTGCCAGTAGAAGTCTTAATTTTATCACCGGGTCTTACTCCCCGTTCGGGTTATACGCTGAAGTCTAACCAACCAGAATAATGGTAACCATAGGAACAGTTCCCATTTCGAGGAAAATGCCTATGGTGCCCCTAGGAATCGAAACCGGGACCTATAAATTCGTGGCAAGGAAGGCTGACCACTATACCAAGAGCTCAATCAGGTCAGTCAATATTATAGCTCAAAAACTACTAGTTTTATAAAAATATATTTCAAATAAATTATTTGTATCGTTAATAGTAGTACAACTTTACAATGATAAGATAGTTTGTATCTCAAATAGTTGCGGAGAAATTACGAAAATTGTAAAATTGTATCCTATGTAAAGTATCCTTGAATTCATTTTCACGAGAAAATGAGAACTGCCATCTTGTTTATAATAATAAACAGTGTCTGGATATAACATTTAATCAAAATCGTTAGAGTGAACGTTGAGAAAATAGATTTTCTTTTCTCTGTTTGTCCTTCAATGTACTACCCTTAAATTTAGAGTCAGACATCTAATTCCAAAAACATCTCATGAACCCCCAAGATACAAAGTTGTAGCACAATCTGTAAAATAGTTTCGGCTTTAGTCCGAGGTACAGGCAGACAGCATTGCGAAAACAACTTTTTTGTTTTGTTTTAGGTGGTCATGAATCGTTGACATTAATTATCAAAATCTATAGTTCGATTTCTTTGACGATCACAATACTTTTTCATCGAGTTGTCTTGGCAGCTAGTTTAAAACTTCTGTTTAGTTTGTTTATGATATATTATTTATTATCTTTATCTAATAATGTCGTTTTTTATTACAACTCAAATGTGACAATGAGTGGAGGTCGGGGGAAGGGGGTAGGGATGTAAGAGTAATATTGAAAGATACATATTTTGGGACCAGAGAGGACAATGGTAAACACGTGGCTATGACAGCACTACCTCTTTAGAGGCGGGGGGAGGGAATTGTTTACTATGAATATCAACTAAAACGCGACACCGTAAAATTCCGACCATATCTTTTACACAAGTAATCCTCATCCAACGATGAATGAAGTGGTGTTATAAACGTAAGCTACAATGACGTCATATTGTGACGTAGTCTAAAGACTTTGTACCGAGACGGTGGATGCATGATCACGTGGCTAGGTCGGGAGAAGCGCGTTGAACTTATGGAACAAAGTTGAAATAAGTTAAATGATATGGATTGGATCATTAAAAGTTAATTGACAATAAAAAAAAGAATTTGACAAAATTCAGACGAAAAATTAAGTTGATAAGATTAGCTGTATGATAATATTTTCCTAATTGAGATATAAAATGTAGAATAAAAATTTATTTAAAATACAATGACAATTATAATTTTTTAAATAAATGAACAAGATAAAATGATTTGTAAGGATTTACCAATGGTTGTAAATTGAGAATATAGAATTTAATATTTTCAAAATCATTAGAAATAAGTATATGATGAATTATAATATAAAAATATCACCCCATTGGTACAGTTTAGTTATTAAAATCCTGTCATCGAGGCATGTAAGAAACAGTATTTACAATATTTAATCAAAGTGACATGTAAATTAAAAAGTCATGAATTTATAAACACAAAAAACTTTTATAAACAATTAAATAAAACCGAAGAATATAAATTACTGATCAACAAGTAAAATAGAAGAGACTAGCAAATCATGAAGTAATAATGATTATTATTAAGAGCGTATCGCTCGAACGGGTAGTAAGACGCGGTGCTAAGTAAAGAAAAATAACTACTAAGGATATGTTTACATACATTTTTCTTTGCAATTGCGTAATTTAAAGTCTTATATTAAATATAATCCCATACTCCTTGATGTTAAACGATGGAAAAAAACAGCCGTTAAAAGTTAAACTGTGAATCATTTTTCATATAATAAAATAACTTGGACATTTGGGTAACTGAGTGATCACGTAAGAAAGTTAAGATTAACAAACACACTAGAGTAAGTATTATGACTATTACTGTTTAGGATATTTAACGTAGTATTTAAGGTGGGATGGAAGGGGACATGTTAAAAGGCCACTATTTTTGAAGTTTTTATGGCAAAACTTTTTTTGGCTAAAACAAATAAAATATTGATCCAGTACAAAAAAAAAGTTTAATTTTTTTTCATATGGCGATATCAACAGTAGTTGAATATCTACCATAAGCATAGATACATTAGATGAGAAATTTCTTAAATGAGGAGAAAAAGTGGTGATTTAATTTCAAGACACCTTGACAGATATTTAAGAAATTTTGAGATCAGCATGTGAAGAAGATTAAATACTATATTTGTACCAGAGCAATATTTTATTTATTTTGGCCAAAAAAAAATGTTTTGCCATAAAAACCTCAAAAACACTGGTTTTTCCTCGAAGTACCTTCCATCCCACCTTAAGATCGCGACTTACAAACTAGATTAAAGCCGGATTGCCATAGAAAGGAACATGCCTGAGAGTTAAAAATGAAACTTAATATTTCATGCTAATCCGTGGGTATTTTTACAACCATTGTTTGTGACAGTTGTACAATACATTAATTAGAAGCTTAGTGTTTAATGTTTGGTACAATAATTTATTTCATAGTATCCGGCATTAACCCTAGCAACGTTTTTCTTTGCGCCAAACAGAAAAAAAAGAAAAAATCTTCATTTTATTTTCTTGGACCAAGTTTTTAATTGATTAAAAAAAATCAAATCAAATTTTTTAAATTCCTTCTTTGAGGTGCACACGTTCGAGCATAGGGGCAACTTATTTTTAAAATTTCAGACCTCTGCTTGCGAAAGATATCGCGCAATGCTCATGACAGACAAACACACTTAATTTTATTGATATAGATTTTATATTAGTAACCTTAGGACATGATTAACTCTGAACACCCAAAGATAGCTTAAAAGAGTATAGGGTGTGTAGAAAACATCTGAAACTATACAAAATCTTTTTCATAGCTATTATGAATAGTGGTAGTTGTGGTCGGAATTGTAGTAGTAATAGTACCCCGATTCAGTGGTCACATGGTCTAAGAAGGTGTCACTCTCTCAGTAGACTAGACTGCCGATGACGGGGAGGGCGAGTTTCGAATCTCGGTCGGGTGTATTGAGGGTGATTTTCCCCAAAAATGTTTTTCCACTCTTCCTCCACGCAAATGCGGGTACACTTCCTCTAAATAAAACCTTATTGAATTAGCTTGATAAGTACATAAACGTATAATCCGGATGGGTAGTAAGACCCAGTGGTAAAAAAAAGTTATATAAAGTAGCTGTTTAAAATAAAAAAAGTTGGTCGTTTAAACTCTTCACTCGTTTATACTACCCGCAGTAAAAGAAGGCAGAAACAAAATTGCTTTCAGCGTTATTCATTCTAAAACTGTTTTTATTACATAACTTAATTATTTTTAATAAATCATTTTAAGATGAAAAGGGGGAGAGAGGGGGTGGCTTAAAAAGCTTAATGCTGTGCTCCTTCACTTTCGAGGCGACAAAAATAATTAAATTCCCTCTCTCCCTTGGTAAAATTAAATTTCTACAAACACATTTTTTCAGAAGAAGAGAATAAATCTAAGCTATATTTTTTAAAATAATATATTCTTTTTTTTAGACCCCGTTTAGAGCTAACACAATTACAGACGCAGGCGTTAGTTTTATCTTATCTAGTTTTTCAAATAAGGGGAGGGTGGGTTCTAGGTTTGAATCCCAGCCGGGTGTACTTAGGTGTTTTTTTCGTGTAGAGCTTGCCACTCTTTCTCCACGCAAATGTAGGTACATTTCCTCTAGTTTCTACTTTCCTGTATACTTTAGCATATTAGTGTTAATATGCTGATAAAGCGAATGGATAGTAATATGCGGTAACCCACTTCGATGGCCACGTGGTCAAACGCGCTACTCTCGCAATAGATAAGACTGCCGTTGACAGGGAGATCGAGGTTCGAAACTCGGCCGAGTGTACTGAGGGTGGCTTTTTCCAAAATAGTTGTCCACTGTCCCTCCACGCAAATGGGGGTACACGTCCTCTAAATACAACCTGCCTAACCCCTAAAAAAAACCATTAGCGTAATTAGTACATAAGCGTATAATCCGAACGTGTAGTAATACACGGTGCTAAACTAAAAACAAAAAAACGCGGTTTACACCCAAACAAATACTATGTCCTCTAAAAAAAATCGTCACTTTCACTGTGCTCCAACGTTTCTGCGCATGCGTGGCGGATAAGTTATCAGAACAAAAGTGACCGAAATGTACACTCTTGGTAAGGTGCCTTCCACCATCTTTTATTGGATCAGGTTACGACTGTAAAGAGAAATAATACACGGTACTTTCAAAGAATTTCAGAACTACACTAAAGAGGGACTGCCTAGGTGACTGAGATATTTATTACCAATAAAATGTTGCTCCTAGGTTTAACAGTAAACAATATATAGGTGTTTACTGGGATGAGCATGAAACTATTTGCTATGACCCCGTACGTATAAATACTTGTAAACACATTTTAAAAGTTGACATTTTCCACTGTGAAAAGTCCAAAAATCCACATATTTTTGGTTGATCATAAATGCCTAAATGCCCGGGAAACGAAGGGTAATTGGTATAGGAACGTAGAATAGATATTTGTGAATAAAAATGATGTTATTTAATAATAAGGGTCACAACATATTATATTGTAGTTTATAATATCCTATTCTCCTGTTTGTTCTCCTACTTCCTGATAGCTTCCACCCAGTAAGATTATAAGACCGCTTGGTTTCTAGACGTTTATGGCTTTTTGCTCGACGGATTTTGGAGCCTTGACAAGCACGCCAGGTTGCACCTGCACTGGTGGCCACATAGTAGACGTCAGGCTCACCACATACTTGATTGCCGATAACATGGGCGTTCTAGGTTCGATTCTCAGCCGGGTACACTGGGGGGAAATGGGCTGGGGAGTGGAAAACACATTTAATGTTTTACTATCCTTTTACAATACATTACTAATGAAGGTGCATTTATTCCAAAACTATCCTTCCCATCTTTGTTTTATAATTAAAACTTTTATTGAGGCTTATTTTTTCCAGCACTGTTCGGGGTGTACTCATACATTAATTACACTAAAAAAGTATTAAGTAGGAATAAGGAAGGTAGAATTTCCTAGGAAATGTGCCCGTATTTGCATGGAAGAAGGCGGAGAAACAATTTTTCCCCTCAGCAGGGATTTGAACCCTAATCTGTTGATCAGTGACAGTTCAATATAACATTAGAATTACACGTTAGACCATGAGAACACGGATGCGGGATGATTAAGTCATCAATAGCCATTGAGTTGGAAGTACTAATAAGAAAAAACACCACTGTGTAGTGAACGCTCTCTGTCTGGCTGCAAGTCAACGCCAGACCACCCGGAGCAGTTAAGACTAGCTAGCGACCTGCATCTATTTTAGACGTTTAAATACAAAATTCATACAAGCAGCGCAATGACGCGCGCAATTCGTGTGCACCGCTCTATTTGTCCACAGGTACGGACAGGATGCTGAGCGTAAACGTCCCAAAGAAACCCGCGTCCCTTATTTTGATGTGTCACTGACGCCAACTTGATGCCGGATCCGTCGTCCCGTGGGAGAACCTTCGTTCAAATCAATGTAATGCTGGGACGCGGCATCAGCTCGGCTTCATCGGACGTGAATGCAAAAATGACGCACGTCACCCATGTGGTTTATTCTCTCGTAGACCTAGATATTTTTTAGTACCGCGTCTTACTACCCATCCGGATTATACGCTTATGTACTAAATTACGTTAATGTGTTAGGGATTATGAAGATTATATTTAGATGAAGTGTATCCGAATTTGCGTGAAGGGAGAGAAGAAAACTTTTTTTTAAAACCACCCCTCAGTACACCCGACCGAGATTCGAACCTTGATCTCCCAACCATCAGTAGTCTAGCCTGATGGTGAGGGTAGTGCGTTAGACCACGCGGCCACCGAAGCGGGTCGGACTAAGTTAAGTTGTGTAATGTAGTTGATAAAGTCATGTTGAACTAGTTTGTCAGTTAAGCCAAGTTATGGCTTCCTGAGCGCAAACGGATACGTTTTTGAAAAACGCCGCACGTTGATGGTGAATACCTACCGATCGTTGAACTCAATAAATCTCTAGGGAAGAGAGGTTGGTAAGAGAGGTAAAAAGTTTATGCGGAAGGGGTGGGAAGGGGGGAGGGAAGGAGAGATCCTCCGGGGATGCACCGGCTTAATTATCTGTAACAGGAATACGACACACTCCTATCTGAGAGGCTGATGTTACGGAAAGTACATACAATACAGAGAAAAAAATAGCTGCAATGAAGCAGAAGACTAATACAGACGTTTTAAAGTGAAGTATACTGTATATACTGAGCATACTGTACATTGATTTAAAGTTGTTGTTTTTTACTATCTTAGTGCGTGAAATAGTGATGTGTTCATAGACGCAATCACAATAGGTGAGAACTGGTTTGAATTGAATGTGCTAACTCTTGTTTTACTAAATATGCGGATTATCCACGATTTTGGGCTATCCGTGGCACTCGGCCCCTCCATTACCACGGATAATCGGGAGTCAGCTGTATTTCAATGCTGACTCAAGGCTCCCGAGTCTCGAGTCGAGTCTCATGGAGTCGAGTCCAATCTGACTCTAGAGTCGAGACCTTTCACATTAGTGAGTCGAGTCATTGAGTCCACTTGTTTGATCAAAGAGCTCGTGCGAGATGGTTGCAGTCCTAGCGGTTTCTATAAATACAATTGTATGGAGGCGCCGGCGTAGACGCTTAAAAAGACGTCGCTTAATGTGGATCTTCCCACTTAGTGTGAAACGATGCACCTTTGGTAGTTTTTCACATTTGTTTCCAAATAGTGGAAATTGCATTTCTATCCCGATCTTCGGGATGGGACGGGTTAAAAATCGAAGGATTGATTCTCTTGAACGAGAACAATGAGGTATTCAGTGTCCATGCTATTAGCCTTGGAAAGTACGTGGAAATAAAATACTTCACTCGGCTGGACTGACTGAAATCTGTAATCTGCCGCATCATGGACTCTTGACTCGGTTAGACTCGGTTGGACTCGGGGTGATCTTGCCAATTAAATTAGGCCGTTAGTAGCAAGTGTGCTAAACCTATCGATATTAATAAAAATGTCAAAATGAGAAGTTTTCCTAGCACTTAATAAACCAACATACAATAATATTGCCTAGCGCCTGTAAACTAGACTGTACCAGGTCGAGCGCGCGCACCAGTTCTACCTTTCAAGCGCGCTCGCTCGCTCCAGTCTGGCCGTCCCCTTAGAGTGGATATTTGCCAATCACCCAAGCTTGAAGAATCTGCTCCTCTCTAATAATTCAAGAGGACATAACAAATGAGGGGAAGCCGACACCCTTCCATTTGGCGATTGATGTAGTTTTCGGAAAGAAGTTCTCTCTTCCGAGATCCAACAAACTGTATAGACGTGGTTCATACGCCACGCACGGGTATGGGGTCTAGGACGTCATCAGTCTCTCACGCGAGTATCGAACTAGGGACACATTAGTTAATGTGGGGATGTAGGGCACGCGAGAAAAGGTCAGTGTTCTTGCAATTCCAAAACCATTTTTGGCCAAAATAAATAAAATATTGCTCTAGTAGAAACATAGAGTTTCATTTTCTTCGCGTGTTGACCTCAACAGTTCTTGAATATCCGCCATGGGTGTCTTGGAATTTAATGACAACTTTTCCTCTTTTTTTATAAAAGTTTGTCATCTAATGCTGATACGCTCATGACAGATTTTTTAACAAATGTTGATATCACAGTGCGAAGAAAATTAAACTCTATGTTTCTACTGAAAAAATATTTTTTTTATTTTAGATAAAAAAGAGGTTTTACTATTAAAAAAACACTCGCCTTTTCTTCCGTCCTATACATTCCTATTTTAATGAGCGGATTAATGCTATGACGAACGCCATGTTTCTTAATTATTTAGTTATTATAGTTAAAACACCATCGCTCTTAATGTAGCCATTTCTTAGACTTTAGTAGCACTGTTCAATAAATAATATCAAAACGCATTTCTATGTCTCGTTCGTGCTTCGCAACCCTTTCCCACACCCAATGTGACAAAACTGTGACATTGGGTAGTGTGGTAGTGAGTGACAACTGGTTGCATGAGACTCCAAAGACTATAAAGTTCACCCCCCCACCACCACCACACTCAACGATGACATGACATAACCTTCCTCAGGGGGCAAGCATGCTTCACGCAGTACATCATCCCGATCATTGATCCTTCCATCCTTGCCCCCCTCCCCCCCTTATTCTTGTTACCATAACTACCTACAGTCATTAATAATAACCGGAAGTTGTTCCGCCCCTTTAATTTCCGGCGTTCCGTGAATCTGTTAAGTGTTACATGAACCCACCCACCCACACCCTCTCCCCGGAGGGGGGGTTCAGTGGCAGGGTTACCCCCCTTGTTGGAGCTGGGATACATATGTGAATGAATGCACTGCCATATTGTCCAATTTTCATAGAAATGGCCTTTAAAAAAACTAAAAACATATTATTTTTGCTGTTAACATTTATAACATTTCATTATATTATTATTGTTTATTTTATAGGTAATGGAAATATCTATAAAAAATGACAGCAGTAGAAAACATGACTCAGCGTATTAATGCTTGAAAGTAGATCTGATAAGGTATTTCTTACGAAAATTTGAATTAAATATTTAATTTCTTATCAAGTTATTGAAGTGCATAAGAAATATTTAGTGATCTTTTATCAATGTAGGAAACAGCAGGCCCTGTGCTGTAGTGTTCAATGCACCTGGATACGAGCTTAGATGTCCCGGGTTCTATTATCGGCTGGTACCTTGGGTATTTTTTCCCGAAATGGGAATTGCCGCAATGGTCACCAGGGTTTGGTTCGTTAGGCGTTAAGTTTTAATTGTTTCCACTGGATCCACACTCATATACTCACTATCACCATCAGCTCATCTCATCCGGATATGGAAAGATTCTCCACGGAAAGGATGTACGATTAGTATATTCAGGCGTCCCCTGGACAACGGTACTGGCTAATCTTTCCACTAGAGAGCTACAAATTATGTAACTCAGGCAGGTAGGTACATGTATATACATATACATGTACCTACCTGCCTGAGTTACATAATTTGTATATACATATACATGTACCTGCTTTACCCTTTCAGAACAACGAATAGATTTTTAATATTACTATACAATTCTTAAGTTGATATGGTTAATTTATATTGAGTTGATTCGCTAAAATGAAATGTAGATATGATCACATTACTTGTCTGAAATGTTATGATGAAATTATTAGTTATATTTTCATTAAAAAATCGGTCTTCTTTTCTATATTAAAAAAAGGTTAAATAATAGAAATTTTTGACTTCCAAGACTCGAATTTCAAATTAAATTCTATCCAATCCATTTATATTTTAAATTACGAGTACAAAATTTGAACCTTTCGAATCTTGGTTGGATACAAATTCGGATTTGAAATTTCAAAGCTTTAACACAGGTTTAAAAATAATGTATATTTTTTTCTACTTGTGCCCTTTTGACAGTAAAAAAAAAGTTATTCATGGCAAGTAATGAATGCCCTTTGCACCGGGTGAGAAACAATTCCTTTGATTACATTTTAAAATGAGGTAACCATTCATTGAGCAAGCGAGTCCATTGAGAAGTATATTGCGGGCCTAATAACCCGCCGCGGACGGTCCAACATGCCGTACCGAGCAGAATGTATGAACATATAAATGCCTCCTAGCAGTGATATCAATAATCCGTAGTAAGCTAGGGGGTTTCGCCCCTTCAGTGTTCCCCCTATTTCAATTACGAGGGAAATAAACCTCCGGGCAGTTATCCACATAACCAAAAGGACGATGTGAGCTAGGAGAGTTTAAATTTTAGAAAATGGGTTGAAAAATGTCTCAAGTAGCAATAATAATTTAGAGCAGTAGTTTCCAAACTCTGAGCTTCGACACACTCGCGAGACGATTTTTTAGTGGTTAGCGAAAAGTTTTTCAAATGTGAAAATGTTGTAATTATTTGAAAAATAAAAAATTTAAAAGTTAAAAAAATGAAAAGGGGGGCTGGGCATCCTTCATGCACATTAAAGCTTGGTGGGCCACGAAAGTTTGTCATTGTAAAAAAAATAGTAGTGGTTCCTAAAAGCAATTCGCACATTAACACTAATAGGATAGGTGAGGAAGGTATAACTTAGAGGAAATGTATCTAAATTTGCGTAGAAGGAGAGTAAAACACCATCTAGGATCAAATAACCCCGTCTTGGGATTAGAGCCCCCTTTCAACCGATCTCCTCATCGCCGGCAAACAAGACCATACGATATTGACGCCTTTGACCACGCGTCCACCAATACGGGGTTTCCTATTCCCCTCACTCACCCGCCTTCTTCCCCTTAACCAACATCCCCCCACCCCCTTTTAACAAGCTCTCTTCACAAATAATGGGTTTGAGATCAGTTTCGTATGTGAAGAATTCAAACTTTTTATTTTTTAGCACCGTGTCTTAATAAACGTTCGGGCTAATGGATTGGGGATTTGGGAAGGTTGAATTTTAGAGGAAGTGAACCCGCCTATGCGTGGAGGAAGAGGGGGAAACCACTCAGGAAAAACCCAGCCCCAGTTAACCCGACCGAAATTCGAGCCTCTATCTCCCCGTCATCGGCAGCCTAGCTAAACACGAAACTAGCGCGTTAACTAACTACGCCACCGAGGCGGGTTCCAATTATAATAGTGGCATGTATGTGCTACATCCCTCGTAGCCCAGTTTGTGGAAATATTAGCCAGTACTAATGGAGGGTTACCCAGGGGACGCCCGAATGTACTAATCGTACCCCATTTCCGTGGAGGCTCTTTCCATGTCCCGATGAGATGAGGATGATGGCGAGTATGAGGGTGTGGAACCAGTGTAAACACTTAAACCTAACTTAAAGCTTATTATCCAACCCTTGGTGACCATGGAAAGTATTCCCGTTTCGAGAAAAATCCCCCGGTACAAGTGTGAAATCGAACCTGGGACCTCTAAGTCGGTAAGTCAGAGGCTCTGACCACTATACCACGAGTACAGTCAGTCCTTGATGAAACTAACTAGCGTGTTCGACTTTTGGTGTAGTAGTAACTGGTTCGATTCTGAATCAGGTGCTGATACATTTATTTACGTCCTGTTATCCAATTATTTACTGGCTAGGCGCTACGTTTGCATGTGTAGTTTTTGTCGGGCTGCCCTAGGTTAAGTTAGTTTGTAAGTCTTGTTTGTATGCAAATTATACGTTTATAAACAGATAAAGTATTGTAACATTATTGTAAACTATAGGCCATATTGTGATTTGGAATTTGACCCTAAACTTAAAACTAATTTACTGATTACTTATTTTTGAAAATAAGAAATATTTTAAAATCGATTTAACAATTATTTTTTTAAATGGGTATTGGTGAGTGTTTTAAATGATAAAGAAAAATGTATTTTTGTTATCAAAAAATCCATTCATTTGAGGTTAATTTAAAGATAGCTAATGTTTAAAAATTTGAAATCTTTTAAAATTGCAATAGTAATAGTATACCTTAAGAGTGTTTCATATGATTTTCAAAATAATGTAATTATTTTTATAAGGACAAATTATTTAAAGGTAGTTTTACTGATAATAATTTTTTTAAATATTGTTACACATTTTTTAGCACCACATATACAACCCATTCGTGTTACACGCATATCTACTAGTTAGATACACTAATGTGTTAAGAATGAGGAAGGTTGATTTTAGAGGAAGTGTATGTAATTTCATGAGAGTAGAAAACCATTTAGGAATAATCACCCACAGTACACCTGATTAAGTTTCAATCCCCGATCTCCCCATCATCGTAAATATAGTCTATTGCGAGAGTGACGCCTTAGACAATGCTGCCACTGAAGCAGGTTTGTTCTTAATTAAAATAGACTATTGTGAGAATTTATGTATTTATTTTTATGGTAACTAAGTTTACTCAAATAAAATGGTATCTTACCTTTGTTATGTCCTTAAAGCATTTCTTCAATGAGTACTTGACACGACTGGTCCAATAACCGGGTGACCGAACCATGACGTCACAATAGCTGGGCATTGAGAAGGAGGCGTGGTGACGCTTGTAATATATTTTTAAACAAGGGTACGGGCCATTGATTCACCGTGACAAAAATACCTAAAGCCAGTGTTGCCAATTTAACTTCTATCGCGCTACATTTGGCTCTTTTTTTCCCTGTGTGAGACTAGTGGCTAGAATAATAATAATAATAATAATAATAATAATAATAATAATAATAATAATAAATCAACTAGCGGAAATTATAGCTTTAAAAAAATTATTACACTTTTGCATTTTTCTACTTATTTACTTTAATTGTGTGTTTATTTTGTAATTTTATTGGTTTTTAAGGGAGTTAGGTTAGATGTGGTTAAATGGCCACAGTCCAATTTTCAATGTAAGAGCCTTATCTTACAGCTAAAATTCATACTAGATCTAGTTTCACGTATTCATACGTCAAGTAATATGGTATGCAACTGTTACTTTTGATAGATTTTATCAATACCTATAAGATAACAATAATAACAAAGTAAACTAATATTAATCTTTGCCAAAAACCAATATGTTTGTATTTTGTAAAAGACTCTTCTTATAAAAAACTGAACCATAGTTATTGCACATCCAAACACTACGCTTTACTGGAGTTCCCTCTTGTTGTTCTATTCTTACCCAATGAATTTTTGCCAATTTTCATCTGTAAAATGAGCTCAACTGATAAATTTATCTTGCAGCTCACATGTAAATTTATCTCCTAAGAAACAGACGGTCAAAATCTCTATAAAATTTTGATTTGATTTAATCTTGATGTCAAAAAAGGTAAAGTAAGTTTTCCCTGTGCAGCTGTCCGTTTTTTTTACTTATGTACATTCCATTCACCATGAAAGGTATCAATATTACCTTGACAGTTTACACTATGACCTTATCTTATAAGCTGTACCATAGGGGAATAATGCAAGGTAAACTTTTTATCTTATAGAATAAGTGGAGTTACCATAGTGTAATACGTCAAGGTAAAACTGCTACCTTAGAGAGTAAACACGTTATAAGTTACAAATATCAACAAGTTACCTAAATTTATTTTAACTAGCTTCGTTTATTAAACCTTACATAATTAGAAGGGGACAAAGGAAAAATCGAGAAAGTTATTATACACATTTTTTTCAACACAACTACTTTAATATCTCAAGCCCCATAAGGAGCCCAGAAAATAATTATTCTTTAATTAATTTAAATATGACATAGACCTCTATTAACCATATTCTAAAGTGCATTGGAAAGGTCTCGTGATTGTCTAGATGGCATCACTAGCTAAATGATTGTCTAACAGATGGCAGCACTAACTCCATTTGAGTTAAAATGAGACTTTCCCTCTTTTTCCCCTGTATCCTTGATTATTTTCACTACAGACAACCAGGCCGATTAGTTGTTAAAACAAAATTGAACACAAGTATATTTATTTTTTCATTTCATTTTCATCGTCATTTGTCTGTGATTTTAACGCAATAAGACTTCCATTTTATGTACGACCGATTATTTCAAAGGTATGGGGGTTTGTTTTTTTTAATTCTATTGGCCCACAAAAATTATCAATCTCTTGTAAAGTTAAAAATTGTTCCGTAACATTTAGAATCTATTTAACTAGTGTATACTTTTTGGGTGAAAAAAAATCCCCTCATTTTTTATTTGTGAATATGACGCCAAAAAAAAATCAATTTCTCGCCAAGTTAGATATTTTACATAAAAGCATTTCAGCTTCAAAATAGCGTTTTATATAGATCTAGACTTTCTGTATTTACATTTATCTCTGTCCATTTATCTATCAAGCAAGTCCAAAGTAGATGTAAGGGATCATCTTACCTGGGAAATACTGGAATCGTCGGAAAGTTACCATCGCTCCTGAAAACAAACGAAAGAGATTCAGAAAACATCGAAAGACGATCAAAGTATTTTGAAGAAGTCTACAGCCTGATTTAAATATGGAGGAACTTTTTTTGACATCTATAAAATTTAATAAAACAATTTTAATATCAGGTGGCCTGGCGGTCTAGGGGTAAGGTGTCGTCAGACTTCTGTGCTGAGGGGTCCGGGGTTCAATCCTCGGTCCCAGCATAGATTCATCTGATTGTCAAACCCTTCCTTCACCTCTGACAAGACGTGTATTAATCACAACTTGTGAATGTGTGGAATGCCAGGCCTCCACCGTGGTTCGGATTCCACGTTAAACTGTCGGTCCTCCATTTCATCTCACAATCACCCTACCATTAGACATTAGCGTAAGTGCGTATAGCCCGAACGGGTAGTAAGACGCGATGCTAATAGTTTTAATATCCTCATACGTCAGGTCATGTTATTTATAACTGTCACTTTTAATGGATATTATCAATATTTATAAACTAACACTAATAATATAGTAATATCAATGTTGGTACAACACCTTTATTTAAGTCGGTATTCTGTTAAAAAAAAAGGCCAATTTTTTTAAAATCGTAAATGGGCGCTAACTACCAACCCCTTCAGGTAAGTATATTTTAAAATAGCATAGTAAACATATATTATATATCCTCGAAACTGTTCAGCGGTATGACGAAACTTCCCTTTCCAAAAAAACCCAAGGCCGTAGCCAGCCAATAATTTCAGGGGGGGTTTGGTGGGCCCATCCCCCAATTGACGGAGGCTAGAAAAAATTCTAAATAAAAAAACAGTTCTAGAAGCTATCTGAAGTGTTTTTTTATGGCAACACTACCCCCTAACTATCGGAGGCTAGTACAAATTCTAATTACTAAACAGATCTAGAAGCTATCTGATTTTTTTATGACAACATAACACCATAACTGCCGAAGGCTAAAAAAAATTCTAAATAATAAACACCTCTGGAAGCTTATGGTAACACAGCCCCCTAATTTGTACTTTACCTTAATTTTGATATTGTTTGAACCATGAATAAAGCCATATATATTTTGTTCATAAAATTTAGGAAGGGGTTTGAACCCTGAAACCCCCCC
>CABFWO010002424.1:28356-103026 GCA_902155825.1 Timema genevievae
TTGAACCCCGGAACCCCCCCCCCCCCCCGACTACGGCCTTGAAAAAAACCCCTGGACTTTAGATAAAAGTTTTGATTAAAATTAAACACTTACTACACTGGACAGCATCCCTGGAGCTTACTAGCTCTTTTGACATGAACATCAAACTTATTAACATCTCTTTACCTCTACACATGGGATGCAAGTTTTAAAATACAGTGTACTGTACATTACCACAATAAATAAAGGATGACCCAATGTAATTTCAAGTGTGATTATTATTATTATTATTATTATTATTATTATTATTATTATTGTAAATAACACACTAGAATAAACCCTAACTCTAGTAGTAAATCTAAATAGTAGTAGTGATACTAAATCTAAATTTGAAAGGAAAATTTTGTATAGAATTATATATTAAATTTTCCCAATTTAGTAAAAGAAAAAAAATGTTGTTTGAATCAAAGAATAATAATTATTATCTCCTCATGAGTTTCATGTTAACAATAATAATACAATAGAGATTATTGTTCTCGCAAGAATGCATGAATCTAGTCTTCTATCATTGTTGAAAGATTTATATGTTTTGTATGTTTTTTAAAATATCGTCTGGAATTGTTCTAGGATTTCTTCCCTTTTAATGACAGAGGTAGAATGTCTTCAGATGACAAACATTTACTAGTGGATGATAAAATGTTCATATCTCACCAATGTTGAAACTTTCAGCTCTCGAAGTGAAAATACATATTAGGTTCAAATATGTTTACAAATTCTGACCACAAATAATTATATGTAAAGCTTGCACTTGAGAATTTGGCCTTCTTTTGAAAACACTAAACGAGAATTCACCCTACATTTGAGGGTTTTTAAAACGCTTGGAGTAGGATAACTTCCTAGCCATTTTTCAAAGCAAAACAAAAGACCCCCGCAATTTGTATTTAAATATATTCCAAATTCACACATTAAAGGTGTTCTATTCAGGCAGTGACCTATAGAAAAACTTCTTTAGAAAACACTCATTAATTAACATGTTAAATAATCAAATTTTACAACAATGGGTAAGCCAACAAATTAACACCAAATAAAATAAATATTTACCAGAAAAAGTACAAAAGCTTAAGTTATAAAATATAAATATTAGTATAATATTTTAAACCGGCCGCAATTAAATCAGCTTTTCTTAAATACAGAACATTGAACTTATAGTTCACCCGTCAACCTTCTTGACTTAAATGGTGTGCATGTCGCTAGCTTAAAATAATCAATTCTATACCTAAAATCCAGTTCATTTAGTTACAAAAGTAGACACTTAAGGTGCGGCAGAAGGTACCGCAAGTATTTTTACAGTTTTTATAGAATTGAAATTGTTTGGCCAAAATAAATAAAATATTTATCCAGTAGCAACATAGAGTTTAGTTTTCTGCACATGCTAATATCAACAGATCTTAAATATATGTCAAGAGTGTTCTGGAATTTTGTCAAAACTTTTTAAATAAAGATAAAAAGTTTTGTCATAATTCCAGGACATCCTTACAAATATTCAAGATCTTTTGATATTAGCATGTGCAGAAAACTAAACTCTATATTGCCACTGGAGAAATATTTGATTTATTTGGGCAAAAAAAAAAATGTAATGCTACAAAAACTTTAAAAATACTTGCGCTCCCTTTTGCCGCACCTTAGGCGCCACCAATCAATGACAGGTGTCCAATCGATTTCCTTTTATTATCCCATTTGGTCAGAGCCGTCGAAATAATTATGTGCTGAATTATAGTGTTTAATACAAGTAAGTTATTTAAATATGCATTTTAACCTTCCTTACTTTTAAACTAAAATAATGTTAGTGACTACTGATATATATATATATATATAAATGATTTAATATGAATATAAGTAAAAATTAAAATTCCCATATATTACTATGGCCATCAGCCAACGGACTCTTTTAAAGCGTAGACTATATCGATGCACATGAATGCGGAATAACTCATCCGAGCTCGGTAATACCCTTTACACGAACTGCGGGGTAAACATTAAATTCATAATGACTTTGTTCAAAACGGAACATGGAGGTTAGGTTAGATTAGGTTAAATTAGGTTAGGTTACGTTAGACTAGACTAGGTTAGATTAGGTTAGGGGTTAGGAGTTGAATGGGATTACAGGCTGCCCCGCAATTCGTGTAGACTGGCTGAAAGGTATACCTTATTCCACAATTCAAATGGGTCCTAATTGAATGTCTGCTGACAGGTATACCTTATTCCAGAGTTCAAGTGCACCCGACAATATTGTTTCCACAGATTTTCGTAAAGTGGGTGAGCATTTTATACAATATTACAGTATCGTATCTGCCTACTGAGCTAAAATCTCGGGTTCAATTTCCGGCAGGGATGAAAAACTCATCATTGGTGAAATGTGGGTTTCCCCTTTCATATTAATTGATGAATGACTGTGGGCTTGGGGGTGTGTGGTTTCTAGATTTATGTTAGTACGTCGTGTGCTGATATAGTCAGTCAGTTCAGTTTTTAATCAATGTGGACAGTAAATAAACTTATTTTTAAAAGCGCCTTCCTATATATAAAAAAAAGTGGATGGGTAGTTAAGACGTGGCGCAAAAAAAAAAGTACTCACTTCAGGGTACATATGGACTAGGACGCCAGTCTCATCTTGTTTTGTTTGCCTGTATGAGGAGAGGTTAGAGTTCGAATCTAGAATCGTCGAGTGTATTGAGGATGGGTTTTTTCCCTTTGATGGTTTCGTACACTCTTCATACGCCAATTCTGGTACATTTTCTTTACATTATACCTTACTCGTGCCTACCCCAGTTTGTGTTATTAAATGCTGTTAGTCCAGACGAGTATTAAGACGCGGTGCAAGAGCTAGAAGAGTAATTACAACCTGTAGGCCCACGGGCGTCACTGGCGGGAGGTACAGGGGGGCACTAACCCCCCAAATAATTTGATAAAATGGGGCACTCTTAATATCGCGAAAGAAACAGTGCAGTATGTATTCATATAACTTATATATGTTTCCACCAAATCACGCTAATGGGGTAAGAATGAAGAAGGAAGAACTCAGAGGAAATATACCCGCATTTGCGTGGAAGTAGAGTAGTAAGACATCTCAGGGAAAACCTCCGTCAAGTATAACCACTCGGGATTCTAGCCCTGACGTCCCAGTCCCCATAAAACCAAACAATATGAGCTAGAACCTTAGTCCTCGTGCCCATCGATGCGGGTTCCGCGAATTTAGGTCACAAAGGGGGCTAAGGGGGGGAGTACTTACTGCGGTCTGGGGGATCGGAGCGACTCCAGGCTGCTGGAATGTAACGAGTTGGTTGAGGAGGAAGACCTGTTGGGGTGGGAACGAGTTGGGCTCGAAGGCTGGCTGCTGGATTCCCTGCTCAGGGCCCTCTTGAGGCGCAGTCTCAGGGGGCTGCACCGGCCACGCTGCTTGCCGTGGTACATGGCGGGGGTAACGCACGCTCGAGATGAGACTGTTATTACAGGAAAGCTGCAGATAAAGTCATTGCTACGAACCACTCGGACAAAAGGAACTCGTGTTTAGTGTTCAACTTTACTACACCACTCGATACATTCGATAGATCAGAGGTTAGAGAAGATGAATCAGAAGTTATAGAAGATAGACTAGAGGTTAGAGAAGTTAAATTAGAGTTCAAAGAAGAAAAATCAGAGGACAGAGAAGATAAGCTAGAGCTCAAAGAAGATGGATCAGAGGTTAGAGAAGATAAGCTAAAGCTCAAAGAAGATAAATACAAAGATTAGAGAAGTTAAACTAGAGCTCAAAGAAGATAAATCAGAGGACAGAGAAGATAAGCTAGAACTCAAAGAAGATAAATTAGAGATCAGAGAAGATAATGTAGAGGCCAAAGAAGCTAAAACAAAGATCAGATAAGATAGCTTAGAGGCAAAAAAAAGAGGTCAAACTAGATAATTCAAAGGTTGAATCAGATAACCTATATTTCAAAGAAGATAAAGATAAATAAGAGCTCAATAGAGACAAATCAGAGGCCAAAGGAGATTAATCAGAGGCCAAAGAATATAAACTAGAGGTTAAAAGATAGCCCAACAACCAGATATAAGAGGTTAAAGACGATTAATCAGTGTCCAGAGATGATAAATCCAAGCCTAAAGAAGGCCTGAGTAAATAAAATTAATCTTACTCGACTAATTAATATACAACCCGATTAAAAGAATTTTTCCCGCACTTCAAAATATACTTTTCTTTCCCTTTTCACTGTAATTAATAAAACTGTTTCCCTAGAGCCTAGCACAAGGCAACACTGAGAGGTTAGTTAGTGTACAACAGTTGGCGGGATTGTAACACGCTTAAGCTAACTTCCGGCGGGATCGGGGTTCGCCAAAAAACCACATCCTCTTCACATTCGATAACAGAGATTAATAATAATTATTGTTACAACACTGGCGGGCTGGGGTTTTGCAGCGCTCAATTTGGTTGCAATTAATGAGTTAACATGCAATAGGATTAGGATTTTTCTTCCGATAAGTAGGTCTCTGAGCGAATCTTTTTGAAGGCGTATAGTTAAAATATGCCATTTTTCCATGTATAAAAAGCAACTAGTGGAAATATAAAACATTTAAAACATTTTAGAAAGGAATATTTGATTTAATCCTAAACACACTAAATAAGTTTCGCTAGTTTTTTTTAAATGAAAATTTGGTTTTTCAACGTTTTTACTTTCACATAGATGTATGGTATCGTATTTTTGAAAAATTTTGACCTCTACATTATGATACCCCCGAACCCAAAAAATTGTGGATTTTTTTCAAACTTGAGTTTCATATATCTTATGGCCATACCTCAATGCTTTATTTATATTTTGATTCTAAACCTAAAATTAATAACAGTTTACTGAATACATAGCAATTTTAGAAAATTCTACATTTGTCGAAAATGCCATTGAGGGTTTTGTTTGGAATAGGTATTGATGGGGTGTTTACCGTGATAAAAACAATATTGAATACTTGTTTGTGGCGTAGGGGGGAGTTGTTTAAGGGTGGTTTACTGATTATTAAATTGTGCAAAATTTTAAGTTTTTCTAAAATAGCTTGGACGATTTTGTTCAAAATTAGTATCTGTGGATTTTCTTGCATGATAAACAAGAATCGCGTATAGTTGTCAAAAATAAATTAATTCAAGGGTAATTTACAAATTTAAATTTTTTCGAAAATGGCATTTACGATTTAATTTAGGACGGTAATTTGAAAATTGCTTTATTTGATAGTTAAGAATATATTTTTATTTATACAGATATAAATAATTTGAGGCTAGCTTACTAATGAATCATTTCTGAACATTTCAAATTAAGAAAACAAATAAAAATTCTCTTTAAAATCAATATCTGAATAGTGCGTATGATTATTTAAGAAAATGTATTTGATTTTCTGAGGAAACCTTATTTAAGGATAGTTTTCTGAAAACGTACTATTTTTGGTTTAATCCCCTGCTGCGCAAATTACGATGCGTTCTGACTATTTCCATAGTCACGCTAATGAGGTAGGATCTAGTAAGGTAAAATATAGAGGAATTATGTCCTAATTTGCGTAGGGAGACATTTAGTAAAAAATACCTAGCCAGGATTTGAATACCAGACTTCCCCGTCACTGGCAAACCAGACGAGACGAACCCCTTGTGACGGCTTTGTTTGGGTTTTTTAATGTCATGGTCATATCTATAAATCCTCACAGATCTTAACATATGTTATCTGTGGTATCACAGATTACATTGTGTAACATGTTATGTTACTTTAAATTACAGGTTTAGATAACAAAACAAGTTACATTTGTGTTTAGTGAGACCTCTTTAAAGCTTTCGATAAGGCTGATTATAAAGTAATGTTAGATAAACTGTAACATAGTGGTATCAGAGATAAGCGTAATTAATGTATCTAATAATATTTAAAATATAAATGAATGTAGAGTGTGTGGATCAAAAGGAAGGAATAGGCCATGTAAGGCGTGGTTAAATGTTGTAGACGAATGTGTGAAAAAGAGAAACCTTAAAGAGTTTTAAGAATAAAAGAGCATGTATGAATCGGTGTATGGATGTTGTTGAAGCAAGGATAAGGAAGCGTGGAAAAAGTTAGTGAGGATGGATTAAGTACGGAGTTAATATTTTTTTATCTATATGCACAATCTCTCGTATACCCCATAAGGGAGCGGCGTAATTATGTATGTATGTATGTATGTATGTATGTATGTATGTATGTATGTATGTATGTATGTATGTATGTATGTATGTATGTAATTATGTATGTATGTATGTATGTATGTATGTATGTATGTATGTATGTATGTACGTATGTATTTATGTATGTGTGTATGTATGTATGTGTGTATGTGTGTACCAAGGTCGTTAATCCACAGTTATGAGAGGAGAAACGACTATTTTTAGAAAATTATGTATTTCTCGCTCATGCTGGAAATCAAACCCGGGACTTTTATCGCAGTTAATATTATTAAACCCCCACCTCGATGGCCGCGTGGCTAAGGCGCCACTCTCGCAATATTGACGATGAGATATTAGGGTTCGAATACCGGTCAGATGTACTGAAGATTTTTTTCCTAATTGATTTTCTACTCTTCTTCTACGCAAATGCGGCAATACTTAATCTAAATTTGACCTTCCTTATCCCTAATATATTGGTGTAATTAGTGTAACTCAAACCGGTAGAAAGACGCGGTGCTAAAAAGGATACATACTGTATTATTAAATATATAACTACTGTCCTGTCCCTATCAATTTAATCCAGATAAATTTAGCTTTCCTATTATAGTTTAATTATTTTGTTTCAATGTACAATCACTAAAACTTAAGCTAAAAAATAGACCTTGGTCATAAAACCAACAACTGTATTACTATATATCCTTGTAGAAGTAACTTGAATAATGATTGGCTGGCTAGATCACGTGATACCCTTCATGTGACTTTCACTTAACGTGAAAGACCTCCCAAGACATCTATTAAGTGAAGTGAACTGTAAGTGAACGTTAAGTTAACTTGCATCGTGATCCATTCTATTTAAAAACACGAGAACCTTCATGTTACGTTACTAAGTTAAACTTAAGTAATCGTTAGGTTGATCGTGATCCCAGCATAGACAAAAATTGAGACACCTTTTTCTACATCTCCAGGCTCCAGCACACTCTACACACCAAATCAGACACTACACTCGTTGCTGACTAATGCCGCTACAGCGCTGGCAATCCGGTTATTTTATCCTGGAAATGTACGCTTGAAAATGAAATCTTTTTATTTAAGATTCTGTAAATTTGCCGGTCGAATAATTGGTATGAATGTTGTAGTATTGAAAATTAAAATTGTTATAAGCCCCCAGGGAGGATCGAACTCCCGACCCCTGGTTTACAAGACCAGTGCTCTAACCACTGAGCTATGGAGGCATGCCCTGTGCCAATAAATTATGTTATTAATAAGTATAGCTAAGTCTGTGATATATATATTTTTTAAATGAAATTATTCTATTTCCAAATAAATTTAACAATGAATGTTGTCTTTTTATCTCGGTTTAGTCGATTAAAATATGCCATGTAACAGAAAAATTGACACAAATTCAAAATTAACATTATCCTATTTGAAATTAAACGTTTAATATTCGTCACTACAACTAGGGCTACCAATGGTACTCTTTTTGAAATGAAAAAAAAAATTATCTAACCTAACTTGGGAACAGACGCAAGACTATAGAAAAAAAAGATTATGGGCAAAAGCGTAGAAAATTAAGATAATGGTTTCGGGGGTTCTGGATCCTCCTGTAATTAGAAAAGCAACATTTTTGAGTGGGTTTCCCATAGAAAAAATAACTTTCTACAACTCTTGTTTTGGGTGATATTGGAAGTAGTTAGTTACCTTCAGCCCCATCGTTTCCTGTTTATCATTTTTTAAATGTATTCTTTTTCAGTCTAAACAGATAATATACATACTTGAAGAAAAATTAATCAAACAAGTTTTAGTTCATAAAAAACAATTAAATTGGCATCTCACTAATTTATATTTTAAATATTATGAAAAACTATTACTAACACATCAATAAATTAATTTATATAACGTTTAAAAGTAGCATATTTTCTCACATTATTCTACTACAATCGATTTAAACATCATTCGAGATGTGAGTCGAGAGTATAGTGCAATCTGTGCTCTGTGCAAAAGTCGATTTTTAGCTAACTTTGTCCTTCTTGTTCGCCACGAAAGGTTGTGACGGACGTCTGCAAGGTATGAAAATTTATTTTTCGCTTTATAGTGTTTCGTTAAGGAAGTTCATATCTTAAAGAGTTTTCTAATGGTGGTTACTTCTGTTGTTTAATATACTAGAGTATAAAAATCAACTAAATAAATGAGTTATCACAATGATGTAATAAATATATTTTTTGCAGTAACAAAACAATTATCCAAAGCTTGATTGGTCTAGAACATTTTCTGAAGGAAAATAAAACTTTAAGGTTTGTGTTAAGTATCAAAGAAGCTTATAATAGTGTTAGTTTGGTTGTACATTTATAAAATTACACGTAATTCATGCACTAATATATTTTAGCTTGGCTAGGCTCCAACTAGGTCAGTAGCGGCTCGTTGCCAAGGATAGGATACCGTTCCCCCTCTCATTATTTGTTAACCTAGGCCTAATTTTGCCGATATCTTATCATCTACTTGCTAGTTTTAAAGTAACGAGATCTATGTTTGATTCACAGACGTGTGTGAGAGCCAGTAGATAATTTCCAACAAAATGGGTGTGCCTGATGGTGATGTTGAAAAGGGAAAGAAGGTATGTATTTAACTAATTTGGTTTTGTATTATTTTATTTATTTTGCTCTTAAAATTTTTGTTACTAAGATATCTATTGGTTTACTTTATTATTTCAATTGAATTATATAAAGTGAGTTGATCTAACCAAGTTAAAATTTCCATCATGTTTTTCAAAATCAAAATTTTTGACACTTAAGGTTAGCTAGTGAAAAAAAATTAAGTTTACTTTTGCTTTCTTTTAATGATGTCAACAGGTTGAATAAATGACAAAAAAAGAGAGACACTTGGGCGATAGTACACTTTATCAATCCCATTTTAGGCTACCTACTTTTCATTGATATGGCACAATGTCTATTTATTTTATTCACCTTATCACGCACACAAGATTACATAGAATCCGATGACACTAAGATCTATACATTTTTAATAGTGCTAATAAACACTTCATTCAAACAAATCTCAACAACACATTGCCCAAATAATGTTATATATTTAAATATTGTAACTTGCCTGTGCTGCTTTACGTTACACCTGTGATCCTGTACACTAAAACATTACGATGTGTATCGTTAAAATACATTAAATAGTGTATTGTAGATAGGCCCCTACCGATAGTCTAGTTATAAATCTAATTTTTTCACATTAAAGGTTAGGTTAAGATGGGTTTCGAAAATGTTATAGTAATTAATATAAATTAGTTATCTTGTTATTTCCATAACATCAATATTATGTTCTGGAAGATAACCTGCAGCTTCTAAGTGAGAGGAACTTTTTCATATAAATATAATTTTTTTTATTCTAATCATTTCTAATCCATGTATTTATGTAAATGTAAAAATGTACGGCTGATATCAATATTTTGGATGAAAATATGGGTTTACCCCTTTCACATTGATAAATTAACAGTCGGGGACTGGATGCTGTGCCTGTCCTAGGCCTAAGTTAGATTATAAGGCATATGAAGCTACGACAGGCCCAACAACCTGGTAGTGGAAAATATGTCTTGAATAAAATACTGACCCAGAGCTACAGGCGGGAAACAGTAATGGATGTATAAAATATCAATATTTTGGTTATTTTAAGGAAGAAATGGCCGAGAATGGGGCAGATATAGCGAGACTTGGGATTAAGAAAGTCTTAAGATTTATGATGACGTAACATTTCCAAACAATGTTAATATAATCATAATTGATACCTACAACATAACCTAGGAATGGGACATGTCAATCTTAACTGTTATTGGTTTATTGGATCAAACAATTAATTGCCCAACCTGTGAGATGAATAAATGATGTCATACACATTTAACCATGTTGATTATCACTTCATTCCACACATTCATCAGTGACTACATTGCAGAATCACAACTTGAAACTTATTTTACCCAACACAACCTAACCAAAACTTGTTGTCTTAGTAATCTTGGATTAGTTTATAATTCATAACATATATAAACAAATATTATTTTAGTACTGTATCGTATTACCCATTTGGGTTTTTCATCTAAAACAGGTGATTAAAAAAAATTGCTTTAGTGTATTACAGTTGTTTAATTTGTCTCACTGTACAGTGACTCTCTGTATAAAGTAACCTCGTTATGTATTGAGCTAAGTAATTATTGTGATACCTTTAGCCGACTTAAAATATCTATATGTTAAGTGTTAATTTGATTAATAATGTTGGTTGGTATTGTTTTTGTCATTATAAATTCTTTTTCTTGAAAGCCTATGTGTAAGCTCCGCGAGTCTATTAAAGTTATAAAATAATAAGCCTTTCACCAGAGTTGGCATTATGTTTGATTAGTGTACCTGTTCAGGATTTCAGTTCATTTACTACGGTATTCTGCTCAAACCATCTTACATTTCCTGTAGGTCTAAAGGTTTTGATGTTTGAAAATAAATACATAAACCCGATTTGAATGTGAACTTGTGAGAGAAAAAAAACCACTTACCATTCTTAAGTTTATAAGTTATAGTTGGGATAGTATAAATATTAATGTGCAAGGTTAAATAAAAATAGCTTTAGAAAAATTTATAGATATATTCTGAACATTGAAAAATGACACGGGAATCAAACTTGGGACCTTTGGCTTAGTACGCCAATGCTCTTACCAATGAGCTATCCAGGAGTCTATGATGGACGTGTGGAAATTGTTTGCTACAAATGTGTGATTATATTTATAGATGTTTGTGGATGGACTCACATTCTCAGATAGATGCAAATCTTAGCTCTTGACTTTTAGGGGATGATTTTTACTTTTGAACAGAACAAAATTACCATTTTAAATTACCCACCTTGGTGGCGTAGTTGGCTAACGCGCTAGTTTCATGTTGAGCTTGACTGCCGAGGACAGGGAAATCGAGATTCGAATCTCGGTCGAGTGAACTGGGGGTGGTTTTTTCCAAATTTGGCTGTCAGTCAGAACCAAATACTTCTTCCTAAGCTTTTGACCAAAATCAAACCCTACACATTGTGACACTATCATTCCTTATTAGTGCTTACTGTTAACTGCTCATTAACACTTTATCCCCTTAGAAAATAAATACATCCTACCTTGACAAAAAAAATTCCTATGAAAGAAAAATTAAAGTATTTAAAAATAAAATTAAGTTAAAGTAATAAAATGCAACCTGCCTTAATGGTAGCAAGGTCAAGGCGACATTTGCGCAGTAGACTGAGCTGGCGTGGATGGTGAAATCTGGCTTTGAATCTTGGTCTGGTTTACTGAGGGGGTATTTTCCAATAAGGTTGTCCAATCTCTCTCAATGCAAATTTAGGTACAATTCCTAGAGTCTGTTCATGATAGGTTTTTACCTGGATGACAGTTAAAAAATTATATGTTTAGATTTTGGGTTGCCAACACTTGTAAAAGATCACTGTTTTGCTATAAATGTTAAGTTTTTTAATTACCTGTTATATTTTACATCCTCGTATATGTTGATTTCAATTCTGGTTCTCAAGCAATTATTTTTAAGTGTTTCTGTTCTGGTTCTTTAAAAATAACTTACTTTCGATTATCGGTCCTGGTTCATCTCCTGGGACTAAACTAAAAGGAAATAGATTTATTAAATAAGTGATATTTGTGTTCTAGCTGTTTGTTCAGAGGTGTTCGCAGTGTCATACAGTCGAAAGTGGTGGTAAACATAAAGTAGGGCCCAACCTACATGGTCTGATTGGCCGAAAGACTGGGCAGGCCCCAGGATTTGCCTACACAGATGCCAACAAGGCCAAAGGTATTTTTTATCTTACCATATAGTTATATTTCTTGACACCTTAGCTCAGTTGGTGGCGTGTGTCTCCACTGAGCTAAGGATCCCAGGTACGATTCCTGACATGGCCGAAAATTCGTCATTGGTAAAATTTGTGTTTATCGTTTCACAGTGATAAATTAACGGCCAAGGACTGGATGTTGTGCCTGTCCTAGTCTTTAAGTTATATTACAAGGCATATGAAGCTATGACAGGCCTAGCCAAAATAATATATGACTTGAATAAAAAAAAAATAACACAGGCCACAGTGTGGAAACAGTTATGGATGTAAAGTAAAATAAAAAGCTATGAGATTTCGAATTGTCAGTATAGTGGAGTGTCAAAGTTTCTTGGTTTTTATCGTAAAGATATCAACTGTTGGCTGCCTGGGTCACTTTAAGTAAAATGATTCCTCTAGACATATGCTTCCACCATTCTTCTCCTCTCACTTGCACATTTTGTTATCTGCTTCCCCCCATCTCTTCCTTGATCTCCCTTATGTGATCTTTTTCCTGCATACTTCATTCTCATCATTTTCTTTGTCATCCTCTCTTTTTCCATCATTACATGCCCCTACTATCTCATGTACTCCCTAAACTCCCACTCTTTCCCGGATAACTTCATTCCTAGTCCTTTTTCTCCCTGACAGCTAACATCCTCCTCACAAACTTCATTCCCATAATCTCAACTACCTTTGTCTCTTACATCCAACATCCATGTTTATGCTTAATATTTGACTATGTTTACAAAGTAATGTGTTTTCTGTCAATTGTCGTTTCCTGTGAAATAAACCATTTTTTATGTGGAATTTACTCTTTGGGTAACGCTCACATCTGTGGCATTCCTTAAGCCCCCTAGTTGCTGCTAAATGGGCAACATGTATGGCTCATTGCTTCCTAGTTCCTTCCATTAGCAACCAACAATTTATTTATTTTTTCCCAAACTTTAAATAAAATTGTTATTTTCAGGTATTACGTGGGACAAGGACACATTATTCATATACCTTGAAAATCCCAAGAAATACATCCCAGGCACAAAGATGGTGTTCGCAGGTTTGAAAAAACCTCAAGAACGAGCAGACCTCATTGCCTACCTAGTGTCGGCCACCAAGTAGAAACAAATTTTAAATTTTAGTAGGCGAATTTCTTTACTCACCAGTTGAGGATAAACTATTTATAAACTAGTGGCTAGTTGTGAAAGAACGTTTTTATTGGTGTTGCGTGTTGGCACGGTGGGGCTGGGTCCTCCGACCTTCACCTAAAGTCACTTGTACATTAAGTTCCATGCACATCAAATTATCCACTGAGTTTTATTTTTGTCTGTAAACCTTTGTAATTTCATTTTCATCTTGTTACCACTAGCATTTTGATTATTGATTTGATATTATTTAGTCTCTTGTATTTGTTGATCAAATCCAATCTGTTGATGTACTGTACCAAAGTATGATAGCATGAATAAATTTGTTGAAACTAGGATTGAACATACTATCTTAATATTATCCTGTTAGAATAGAGAATTGCATTTTTTCCTAGACTGCCTTGGCTAAGGCAACCTTGTTTAGCCTAGATCCCACAGGTACTGCCTCCCACCCTCCTTCCTAAAGTTAAATGTAATTATCGTTGATTTCAGCATGCTTATAACTATGGATGTGCTCAGCGAGAACTTTTTTTTTTAGTTTGAGACTAAAAAACTTCCCTTAAAAGTACAAAAATGTTTATTAAAGTAAATATATTATAGTTTATAGTCCGACACCTTAGCTCAGTCGGTAGCATACCTGACTACTGAGCTAAGGATCCCAAGTTTGATTCCTGGCATGGCTGAAACATTTTTAATTGATTAAATATGGGCTTACCCCTTCAGTGATGAATTGATGGCTGGGGGACTGAATGTACCTGTCCTATTCTTAAGTTAGATTATAAGTAGAGACCTGCAAAAGGCGAGGTTATTTTCCCCCAAAAGTGATTATATAAGCTGAAAGGGATATCATTTATGTAAATAAGAGTCAAATTAGTATTCATTAAAAAAGAGGATAAAGCTGTCTAAATTTTTCGTTCATATTGTGTTTAACTATTTATTAACCTATTCAAATAAAATGATAGAATATTAGGAAAATGGTAGAGCACAAATAAAAGTAACACTGACACATATTTACACACACTTCAATATTTCGATGCTATTGTAGCATCTTCCTCAGGAAATATGTGTCAGTGTTGTTACTTTTATTTGTGCTCTACCAATTTCCTAATATTCTATCATTTTATTTATCACTAAATGTTTTTGCTCAATGCACTTTTTTCATATATAATATTTTAACCTATTCAAAGAAATTGAAATCTCAATATTATTACTTTGGCGTCTTTCAAATAGCAATATCAAAATAATTATCAATTATGTTTAGACCAAACAATAACGCAGAAACATGTCACCAAAGAAGACTAAACTACTATCAAATAAGGAGAAGGGAATAAAAATCAAGATAGAATTTTGCGAAATATGACCGTGCTTATCAAGGTACATATATTATTACTGTCCTTGCTTGGAGCTAGCGTTATATCTTTTAAAGGCTGAAAACAGAATTGATCTATTGAACTTTAAGTATTGAAGTGTGTACAAGTAGAATTATAATTTTTAATGCCAACCTCAGAAAAAAAAAAGCCTAACAATGCCGAAAACATTTTTCTTATGATGCATTTTATACCTATAAAATAAGAAAAACCAGATACTATTCATGTAGATGGTAAGCCTGGCATAGCGCTATCGCTAGTGTTACCGCATTGACAATCATACTGCATGACGTATATGCCAAATTACAAAGAAATTGTGTTTGTTTGGAAAAAAACCTTAAATTTGTTTTATTCTTGTGAGAACCGTAGAATTCGTGTAAAAATTCGCGTTATCATTAATGTGAATTTTGTATGTCCCTAATTATAAGACATGAAGCTATGACAGACCTCTCTAGCCTTTAGTAGAAAATATGATGAATAAAAAACTGTCACAGGCTGGAAACACTAATGGATGTAAAGTAAATATTATAGTTAAGAATGAGTTCCTTTCCATTTGGGCTAATGCTTTGGATTATCGTAAAATTCATTCAAACACTTAAAGAGCTAGCTCATACACATTTTAAATGCAACTAATAAAATGGTGATAGATGCAATGTATACCATTAATAATTTAATTTGGTAGTGTAACAGCTTATATTGCAAAACTATATTTATAGCCGTAACATTGCCTATTAAAGAATGTTTTCAGGGAAAATGCATATTTTTGGGCCAGTAAGATATTGTTAGAAATAATAAATCCTCTGTTTGGTTTTATAAATTTCTTGAAACGGTTATTTGCTTTTCACATTTTTTTTATTTATCAAATTTTCAAGATTTCAAAATCAAGATATTTTCGAGTCTTGAACATACCTTAAGAATAAACTTAAATTGCTACTAGATCGGTTGAAAGAAACATTACAAAATAACTGCTAATTTTTTAGTTGCATAACTTATAAAAACTATGAATTTCACACTTATTATTATTATTATTATTATTAGCACCGCGTCTTACTACCCGTTCGGATTATACGCACTTACGCTAATGTGTAATGGTAGGATGATTGCGAGATGAAATGGAGGACCTACAGTTTAACGTGGGATCCGAACCACGGTGGAGACCTGGCATTCCTCACATTCACAAGTTGTGATTAATACACGTCTTGTCAGAGGTGAAGGAAGGGTTTGGCAATCAGATAAATCCGTGCAGGGACCGAGGATTGAACCCCGGACTCCCAGCACAGAAGTCTGACACCTTACCCCTAGACCACCAGGTCACCTTTTTTTCACACTTATTAAGTGTTTATAAACATAGATAATAATTAAAGATAAAAGAATGAGGACAAGATTGGGATACTATCCAAGAGCGTGAACTGTACATAGATAGGATGAAGTGGAGAGCGCTGACTAACGACACCCGGGAAAATGGAGTTGGGGACATGATTGTTTTATATTACAGAACAAATATATTGTGGACATTTATTTATAAAACAAAATACATATTTTTATTGTCAAAATGTTTTTAACATATTTCGGTCTAAGCTGTTAAATCGAGTAATAATATAAAAACAGATTTGATTACTAGATAGAATTTTTTTTTTCATGGTGAACATTATTTTAAACCATAAATAACATCACAGAATTAAGTTTGATTCACGCCTTCGCCAAAAAAAAAAAAAAAGAGAGAAAAGTATCTGCCTGAGTGGCGCAGCAACTCGCAATGCATCATGGGCCAACATGCAGTGTGTAACACAAAACTTAAACAGCTTATTATCAACATATTTTGTTTTCAGATGGATAAACATATCTTTTAGATCATTCTCCTAATGGATGTTTTCAAATTATAACTCTTGTGTAGTGGCACAATGCATTACATCGGTACACACACTTTCCACTAATGAGTTATTTCAAATCTCTTCACAATGGCCAACGAAATTGTCTGGTTGCTTCAGGCTCTACATCGCATGCCTTGTCAAATGCGCACCGATTTGAAATTTTATTGGCTCTCCCGTGCCAAACATCTTGGGCAGAGCAGATGAAGTAGAAACTGAACTCAGGCAAATCAAGCCAGAGTGGCAGAAATCATGTGATTGGCTTTAGAGCTCGTCCTGTGTCTGTTTTTCGGTGAACATGTGAATCCATAGTGATACGTCGAAGGTAATTTTTTCTTAAGTGAAGTCGAAATTTTTGAAACTTCACATACCCCTCCCCAAAAGAACACTCTGTGGCTTGATACCACAATCAAACTATACTGAGCGGTTGTCACTGTTAGCCACGATAGTGCCAACTTTTGCAGAGAGAGGGTGTCATGTGGTCAGCACAAGCCCTCTGGCCATTAATTAAATCTCAGTTTTTTAGACTGGAGCTGCTACTCATTTGTCCTCACGAGGCTGAGTTGACTACTCCAGATCTATTGTTTCATAAAAATTCTGGAAGCGCCAAGGATAGAACCCGGTACTTATGGATCTGTCGCCAGGAACTCTTATCAATAGACCACAGATACCTAATTTTTTTCTAAAACAATGTTTGTACCTAATAGGTGCTTTACTTAGGCCCATATTTTTATAAAAATTAATGCTCAGCAAATTAATAATTTGTCTTTTAATTAATTTGATTGTACAATAATGTAAAGTAATTGACAGTGTAGGAAGCCAACCTGAAAGGAGAGTTAGGTTAGGCCTGGATAGAGACAAATACACTTTTCTCTTCATTTCTTTTTATACTTTTACACATGTGTAAGAAGAAATGAAGAAAGAAGTGTGTTTGTTCCAATCTAGACCTAACTTAACTATCCTTTCAGGTTAGCTTCCTTTACTATCACTTACTTTACATTTTTTATACAGTATTTCTACACTGTCTTAGACATTTCCAAGCCATTAGGTAATAATTCATTTTATTATAATTAATTTAATTGTTTCAAATAATAAATAATGGTTGGTCTTGACCAAATCTGCTTCCCTTAGGTGTAAAACTTAGTTTCTATTATGAATAAACCATATATCAGATAGTTTTATTGTGTTAATAATATCTTAAAACCCTGTTGTTTATTTGTTTTCATAAAACGAGCAACATTTTTGTTTTGGGTGAGGTAAATGTTATATTTGTGACGATGATTTTTCACCGCACATCGACGTCTAACTGCAGTTTGATGTTGACCGATGCAAACTGCGCCACGAGGTACCTGAAGATGTAAGGTATCTCAATCTCCACCACTTCACCCTTGTCCTCACACAATCGACACACACACAGCCCAGGTTGGGTCTTGTCCTGCTTGCTCGGGAGTTGGAGAGGACTCAAAAGGTTGCCACACGAGCGGCAGATCAGGGCCTGGAGACAAGGATTCATTGAAGAACAAGAAAACAAAATTCCTGACTGGTTCTCTGTTTCTCTGATCAAAATGGTGAGAATTGATGGTATAAGAGGAAGGGGTCAACATTTTTTATTCAAACTAAAGTGGGATTAAATCTGTGAAATATTACTGAAAAAAGAACACTTTTAGAGTTAAGATCTTAGAAGATTTTTTTTTTGCACCATGTCTTGCTACTTGTTCGGGTTATACGTGTATGTACTAATTACGCTTATGTTTATATTTGTAGGAAGTGTATCCACATTTGTGGGGAGTGAGTTGAAAGCCTTTTTGGAAAAAAATATAAGTACACCTGACCGAGATTCGAACCTCAATCTCCCCGTCATTGACAGTCTAATCTTCTGCGAGATTAGCACCTTAGACCATTCAGCCATCAAAGCGGGTTCTTGGTAGATCAGTATTATCTTTATTAGGGGTGTGTGAAGTCCACTTTTTAAATTCAAAAAAATTAAAATCAATTATTTGAAATAATATCAAAGCCAAATCGAAGTTTGAATATATTTGTTAGTTGTTTTATACGTGAAAAATATATAAGTTATTGTGATTATGCACTAAATTTACTTGGAAAATGTGTTAATGCACAATTTTTTGTAATATTTTGTTTAGTTCTGATAAATCAATTTATTATCATGACTTAAAATAATTCAATTACTTAAAATTTTCTCCAAATGCAATGCACACCCTATCCATGGTGTAAATGACATCTAGCAGGTGGTTCTTTAATGCAAACATAGGCTGAGGGTCATTAATGTTAACCTATTTATAAATAATTAGAGGTGTACGAAGCTTTGAAAAATTTGAAGCCGAAGCAAATCTTGGTGTACTTCAAACTTGTCGATGTGAGCCCATGTTTGGCTTCGGCAGCTATTCGAAGCTTCGTCTGTTATTCAAAGTCTAGTGACTATATTATACTTATATTTTACATCAAATAAAAATGAATTGAAATTATCTCAAGAAATAAAATATATTTGTATAGTTTAGAGTTTTAAAACAAGTTTGCTTTATTTTCTTGGTGGAACTTGGAAAATTTCTTTATCACTTTGAATTTCAAAATGCCCATAACATCAAACCTCTAGCCGTCTTGATCACAAACAGTGATTGGTACCAACTGAAGATGAATGTATTCCTCTTGAAAGTGTAAATTAAAATAAATAATATAAGTTTTATTTTCAGTTTGTTTTATTAAACTTTTGAAGTATTTCTTGAATATTGAAAACAATTTTTTAATATTTTAAAATTCACAAACACTGCCATTTCACTTGCTAGCTACATGCATCAGTATGTTGTGAAGCTAACCTGTAGGTTTTGGATTTTTCCATATCAATTGTTATATTACTACCCGCCTCGGTGGCATAGTTAGCTAATGCGCTAGTTTCGTATTGAGCTAAACTGCCAAGGATGGGGTTCAATCCTGCATAAGTTTACTGAGGGTAATTTTCCATAAATGGTTTTCCACTCTCCTTTCACACAAATGTAGATACACTTCCTTTATATGAAACCTTTATAATCACCAACACATTTGTATGATTAGGACAAAGACGTATAATTCGGACGGCGGTAAGCCACGGCACTAAAACAAAGTGTTTTGCTTTGAGCCTGAAGATTTTGTGGCATGTGTATACATCTTGTCCTTCTAGCCTCATTTTATTTTTAATAAAGCTATAAGTGAACATTTGTTATACATTTATCTGACCATATAAGCTCCAGTCTCAATATTCCACTTACCGTGCTTTTGTCTGAGCAATGGAAGAGCCTGTCTTGTAACAAGAACGCTGCCCCATGAGCCAGAAGCGCATCTCGCTCCATCTCACCGAACCTGACTCCACCCCCTCTTCGTCGACCCTTTACCGGTTGATGGGTCAACACATCGATAGGACCAGTACTTCGAACCTAAATAAAAATACATTTTATTATTTTGTTATTATATAAATATATTTATTTAGAACTGTAAGGATAATCAAGTCTCGTGGAGTACAGTACTTGTAGGGCGAATGGGAGAATTTAGAACTGTGTTCAGAGTATTGACTGGCAAACCCATTGGGAAAACCTGGATGCAGATGGGAGGATAACTTTAGAATGGACCTGAAAGAGATGGGGCGTGATGAGGTGGAATGTATATAACTCAAAGATGTGTAATGAAGGGGACTGGATAGAACTAGCTCAAGATAGTGATAGGTGGCATACTTTTTAAGTTCAGCAATGCACGTTAGAGTTCTAATGTGATAGAGAAAGTAGGTAAATATAGATATCTACTTTCCTTGCTTATGGATTACTTATAGCATTGTCTTGAGAAATTTTCATATAAATTCCTCCAAAACCAATGTAATAGTTTTTGTTAAGGACGGATTAGGAAATGATTGTCATTTGTCAGCTTAGTAAAAATGGAAAACTGTGGAACAAGTGATTAATTTGTGTATCTGGGCAGAGTGTTCTTTAAAAATGGAAGGGTAGAGGGTGAAATTAACAGAAGTGTGAATGCATCTCAGAGAGTGGTTGGACGTATGTGGACTAATGCAAAGAATGAAGTAGGATTGAAAGAGGCAAAGTTGGCAATATACAAAAGTGTATAAATGGCTACATTGTTTTATGGATGTGAAGTGTGGGTTTGTTAGGAGAAACACAAGAGCAAAGTGAGTGCGGTTGGAATGAGATGTCTTAGAAATGTTTGTGGAACAACTCATCTATACAGTCAGTAATAAATGGGAGCAGGAGTGTGGTTTGAAAGGGAATCCAATAGGTCAATGTGAAAGAAGCGTCTTATGTTGGTTTGGGCATGTTGAGAGGATGAGTGTGGATTGAGTGACGAAGCAAATACGGTATATGAAGGTAGAGTGTGTGGATCAAAAGGAAGGGGTGGGCCATGTAAGACACAGATAATGTAGTACACGAATGTGTGAATAAGATAAATATTAAGAGTTTTAAGAATAAAAGATCCTGCTTGAGTCGGTGTATAGATGTCATTGAAGTGAAAGGATAGAGAAGTGTGGAGAAAGTTAGTGAGAATGGATTAAGTACGAAGTTGTTTTTCCAGTTACATTCACAGTTTCTTACCTACCCCGAAAGGAAACGTCATGATTGGGTATGTTTGTAAAGGCTAATTTTTTTTCTCCAAAATTATTGAACTAAATTAATAAAGTAATGCTAAAAACCTTAAGTTTTTAAAAAAAAATTGTTTTTAGAACTTGGGCCTTTTTTTTTTATTCAAAACACACTTCATTGGCCCAATAGTCTAAGATGTCCAATGTGTAAGACTGCCCTGCCGATGACAGGGAGATCAAGGTTCAAATCCCAGCCAGGTCTATTGAGGATGGTTTTTCCTAAATGGTTTACCACGTTCCTTTCATGCAAATGCGGCTATATTACCTCTAAAATGCTTCCTTCCTTATCCCTACCCCAGTAGAGTAATTATTATAAATGGATATAACGTGAATGGGCAGTTAGACGCGGCACTAAAAATTTCAAACTTTGATATGACGTTGTGAATATGTTCAAATATTTGCTTTAACTCCGAATGAGAAAAACTGGCTTCACACACCCCTAAAACGATATTATTATTGTATTCACTCTTATAGGCCTATTCATAGTAGTTTCAAAATTCGTGGGTGAAACGAAGATTCAAATTTGTAAAAGGGTGGATTCAACCCAACTCTATTTATATGTAAAAATAAAACCCCACATTTCACAGTCATGGTATAATTTTTACATTTAATATTAATGGCATGATTGAGAAAAATGGTTGGGTAATTTTGAACAATGGATCTGGTTTTTCTAGGTTTAAAAAAATATATATATATATATATATATATATATATATATATATATATATATATATATTAGTACTGTGCCTTACTGTTCAGGTTATTTGCTTGTGTACTAGTTACACTAGTGATTTTAGGGATGATGAAGGTTATATTTATAGGAAGTGTACCCACACTTGCATGGAGGAAGAGTGGAAAACCATTTTTGAAAAACCACCCTCATTACGCCCCACCTAGTTCGAACCTCAATCTCCCCATAATCGGCAGTCAAGTTTACTTCGAGAGCAGTGCCTTAAACCATGCAGCCACCAAAGTAGTTTAAAAAAATAATCTAATCCAAAGAATGTGTGAAGTTTATTTTTACAATTTGAAACAAAAGTGAATTGAATATATTATATATTCTCGAAGCCAAATCAAAGTTTGAATATTTTTTGTTAGTTGTTTTATAGTTTAAAATGTATATTGTGATTATTTATACATAACTTTATGAACTAGAATTACTTGGAATTGTTTTATTTCATAATTGTTTGTATTATCTCATTTTATTATGATAAATTATTTGTAATGTATACAACAGCTCAAAATGGGATTAAATGACCAAAAATTGACTATTTAACTCTCAATATTTTTATTGGCAAAGCTTTGTAATTGCCAAAGCCAGAATTTTTTACAAATCAGGCTCAAAGCTAACAATTGTTTTGAAACAAAGTCAAATTCGTAGTTTCGCACAGCCTTATTATATGTCTTCATTATTCTAGTAAAAGTTAAATAAAAACTTTTTTGTTTACATCTTCAACCATGTTTTATAACCAACCTGCCACTTGTCTGATACCATATGCCTAAGTCGTTGGTAGTGAACCACACCGAAAAAGATGGCTGCTTCCATTTCACAGCCTTGAATACCGCTATACATCTTCTCTGTACCATAGTAATTATAGCCGCCTGTTAAAAAAAATAACCAGTTGCACTAAATTTAAATAGAAAATTGCAAAAGAAATGATCATTAAATAAATTATATCATAAATTCATTTAAAAATACTAACACATATTTACAAACACTTTATTATATCTATGTCACAAGGCATTAAGTATTTGTAAATATGTGTTTTTTTATTTGTATATCATTTTCTACAATTCACTCATATTCATTTAATGGTAACATGCTTAATCATCATCAACGGTTTCCAGCCTGTGGCCGGGTCAGTTCAGTAAAATGCCTCCATCTCTCTGTCCTTCCACCATTCTCCTATTACTCGCACACTTGCTATTATCTGCTCCTCCCATCCTTTTCCTGTATACTTCATCTCCATCACTTTCCTTGTGAAGGACACTTTTTAATTTCAAAGTGAGTTCAAACCAAATTACTGAAATATTCTTGAAGCTAAATTGAAGTTTTAATATTTTTTGTTAAATTTTAGATAAGGTTTTATGCCTGATTAAATATTATATTGTACTTTTTTATATAACAGTGTGCATAAATCATTTATGTTATTATTTCAACCAGTAATTCAATTACTTCAGATTATTTTTATATAAATATTAGTTTGTAGTGCATATAACAGCTCAGCACTAATTGAACATTAATTGAGTATTTTAGTTGACAATATTTTTATTGGCGAAGCTTCAAAGCTGATTTTTTCTCTCCCTCAAGCAAATTCTTGTTTCGAAGCTTCGCATACCTTTACAGTACATACTTTACACTACTGCTACTGGACAAGAGTAATAGCCGCCCTGCAAATAAAATCAATCATAGTCCTTTGACCTAGGTTTAATTCGGAAGGAGTTTGAAATCTGTAAAGCAACTTGATAAAAAAGGGAACCAACAGCTCGAAATTAAATAGGAATGATCAAAGCTTTGAAAACTTTGACCTCTCTTTAATATTCGTCAGCTTCAACTTTGATTCAAAGGTAAAGTTTCGGATTCAACAATTACGAAGCTTCGCCAATCAAAATATTTCGAGTTAAAATAAACATTTGTGTTAGAATTTTGTCGTCATTAAAAATTAATGTACATGTGACAAAAATTTTAAATAAATAAATTACATGTTTATCAACTTAAGTTGATTTTGTTAATCATGTCTGCAATTTAATATATTGTAAAAGATATTTAAAACCTAAAATTACAACATGTTATATTCTTTACCAACATTAAACTTTTTTTTAAAAAAATATTCAAACTTAGCTTAAGCTTTACGAATATTTCACAATATTCAATTTGACTTTGCTTCGAATTGAAAAAGTGGATTTCGCAAATCCCTCAAATTAAATGTAATCATTGAGGTTTTCAGTTGGCAATTTAATTGTGACTTGAACTACACACTCACCTGCTTCAAGCATCTTCCCAAAGTATTCGGCAGCTGTGTCCTTCTCAGAAAACTTAAAGGGAGTTGCATCATGCACAAGTCCGTGAACAGCAGCCGACTTGCCAGCCATAACCTCAATTATCATCGCTTGAAGAGAGAATAAACACAATCTCTTACTATTAACATTTAAGGTCAAAGAAAAATAATTTATGGGAAATAAATTTTAAAGGATATATATACCATTTTTCCGCAGAGCTGACTTAGTTGTGGCGGCCAAAATTGACTTGAATTATGGTAACAATGGTGATTATTAATTGCTTAAAAAATAATGTTAGGTAAAAAATATACAAAATATATTGATATTAATATTAGGTCCAAATGCTGTGTTTTTCACATCCATAATTCAAATTTATGTCGAAAAATGANAAACCACTTTTTCCCTGACAATTAAAATGTGATGTGTGTCGAATGTCCTAGACACTTCAAAATGCTGAATATATCAATAAAATTTGACCTGCTAAGGTAGCCGCATGGTCTGTGGCATCACTCTGTATTATTTGTGTTTCCTCTCCCCTCAATTACCCTGGAAAATTGAGAGTCTACTGTATATTATATTGGTGAACAGTTTACACTTTACATTACTGTCCGAAAGAACAAAACCTAGATCAGGGGTTTTGGGGGTGACAATGAATTTTCTTTAAGAGGCAGCCATTAGCTCTTGGTCCTGTGGCGGTAATGTAAAGTGTGAAAAGTGTTGTTCTTTTCGTTATAAAAGACATATTGTGTTCGTTCCCTTTTATATGTTTCTTTCCACCTTTCCTATACCTTCTTCCAAAAACATTATACAAAAAATCGCTATAAAGTATAAAGGAAAGAGAACTTGCAAAGAAAGAAAACTTTGCCGTATTTCTTTGATTCTAAGACACACATTTTTTCTCCTTCGAACGTCTCTAAAAACAGGGGTGCGTCTTAGAATCAACGGTGTCCTAGAATCGCAGTTTTTTTTCCAACCAATGCTCTCAAAGGCTCAGAAGACGATATACTATGGGATAGTGAAGATAAAGATGACTCAGAAGAATCAGAATGATACTGATTCAGAAGGGAGTTAGAATAACCTAACTACTGATTTAAAAAAAAGATACTAATGTTGTTAGTAAATTTAATTCTATAGTAAAAATATGTCTTATAAAAAGAGTATTTTAGCTTTTTATTTTTATTTATTTTCTTGGAATCAAAGCTTTTTTCTGTTGGGGGTTCTGACAAATTAAGGTGCGTCTTACAATCGATGGTGTCTTAGAATCTAAGAAATACGGTATGTTGGAACCCCCACATTATACAACTAGGTTGAAATGTATTCTATTATACCTATAGTCATTCGAGAAGGGAAACCGTGAGGGTTGAATATGATATCTGGGAACAAGCCAGTCTCGCTGTAAGGAAGATCTTCAAGAGGCCACATCTGACTGCATATTCCTTTCTGCCCCGCTCGGCTGGCAAACTTGTCTCCGACTGAGGGATTACGCTGTAAACCACAAATATAAGTACTGTAATTTAGTTTTCATACCATATTTGAGCCCATTTATAGCAACAACACAAACAATCTTAAATAATTTTATAGATCTTTTCTCATTTTGAGATATATTTTCTTATATCGATTGAAGAAAATACAAAAAAGCGGGATAGAAACTTATAAAAGGAACAACCCAAGATGGTTTTTACAAAGAAATGAAGAACATAGTTCACACTTTAAATTGCTAACATTGGACAAAGAGGTAAACTGGTGTTCCTTTAAGAAAAAAAAAAAAAGATCTTGACCTTTGGTTTTATCCAATTGAAAATCATCAGGAAGAAATATGAAAATCACAACACCAACTTCCTAAAAGAGGAAACCAAACAAACACAAAACGATTAATTTACTGGCCTTTGTACTTTACGTTATCCGTTACTTTAACATAATCCAACCATACTCAACTAATGTTCTTCTTCTCCCTCTCTTTAGGAAATCGCGTTAAGCGTTTCACACTCCTTGATGATTTCTTATAGAATAAAACCTAATTTGAGGGAATGGATGGTAATGATAAATTTCCTTCAATAGATAGCCATTAACTCTCTATCACCCGCCTCGGTGGCGTAGTTGGCTAACGCGCCAGTCGTGTTGAGCTCGACTGCCGAGGACAAGGAGATCGAGGTTCGAATCTCGGTCAGGTGAACTGGGGGTGGTTTTTCCTAAAATGGTTTTCCACTCTCCCGCCACGCAAATGCGGGTTCACTTCCTTTAAATTCAACCTTCCCAATTCCTAATCCATTAGTGTAATCAGTACTTAAGCGTATAGCCCTAACGGGTAGTAAGACGCGGTGCTAAAATTAAATTAATTATCTCTCAATCCAGTGGCAGCAGTGTAATGTGTGAAACCAGTTCTTCTTTTAATTGTAAAACCTATTTGGTGTCTGTGTCCTAACCCTATTCCATTTTTAAAACAAAGCTTGTATCCAACAAATTATTGTATCAGTTCTTTAAGTTAACCCACATCATTATGAACAGTTTCCAGCCAATGGCTAAGTCTGTTTGGAACATAAGACTCTCCTACGTATCCTTTCTTCCCACTATCTTTCTCCCTCCCCCTTGGCCCAGTCCTCCCCTCTCTTCTCCACACTCCTTTCAGCCATCTATCTCTTGATCTTCCTCTCGGCCTCCTACCCCCCACCTCCATATCCAANGCCCCCCCCCCCCCCCCCCCCACTTTAATATTCAACATCTTCTTCTTCGGTATCTTCTCCTCCATTCTCATCACACGACTTTACCACCTTAGTCGTGCCTTCTCTATCTTGTACTGCGCCGGCTTCTCCTTAAATATTCCTCTCACACACCCATTTATCATCCTTTGTCACTCCTTAAAGTACTTCTCAGAAAATTCATTTCACAGGTTTGAATTCTGCTACCATCCTGTTCCTTCATTTTCCATGTTTCCGCTAGGTGTGTCATTATTGTACGTCTTGTAAATCACTTCTTTACAATTCTTCAACACATTCATGCTCCAAATTAAGACTTCTCACTCACACTTCTGAACAAAAAAAAATCTTCTGCTTGCCTTCCTCTCTCACTGATTTATCTTCTGTTTCTTCTACTTTCCTCCATCACACTCCCCAAGTATTTATATCTTTTTATTATCTTCAACTGTTCCTCTCGCTCCAACTGTTACACCAGCCATATACCTGTCTCTCTCTTTCTTATCATAATTACCATCTTACTCTTACTTACATTAAACCTCATTCCATACCACTCCATTCCAAGAATCCAAATGTCCCTGAAATTCTTTCTCACATTGGCCCATACCATCAGGTCATCTGCAAACAACGTTGCTTTCATATTTCCCTATCCAAACCCTTTCTACTATTTGTAAGCCTGTATGAATCCACGATTTTCCATTTCGAGTCGAATCTGGATCTTGGAAAACCAGATCGAATCGATTCCGAATCGAATATTATGCTCAGAATTATTTCGAATCAAATCTGAATAGAATAGCATACTAAAAATTAGTTTTTGAATCGAATCCGAATCGAATATTTTATTTTGAAAATGTTTCAAATCCAAGTCAAATAACATATCCTTAGGAGTCTTTGAAAGTATTTTAAACTTAATCTTAAGTTAAACAAGTGAACAATACCTCATGACTAACTTATGAAAGGTTATAAACGAAATAAATTACTTTTTTTTTTATAATGGTTTGCTGTATAAGACCATAGAAAGTTGAAATTATTCTTAAGTATGAAAAGATTCAAATTTCGAACTAAACCCATCGAATCCGAATCTGAAATTTACTTAGATTCAAAATTTCGAATCCACCACGAATCTCTCTAATAATAAGACTTGAAAGCTCGAATCGAATCCGAATCTTGCTAAGATTCAGAATTAGATTCGAAATTTCATAGGTTCACACAGGCTTAACTACCTGTAATGATACTGTTTTGAACCCCTCTCATTTATTTGAAAAGTCATGGATAAAGTATATTTTTCTTTAAAGAACTGTGTGTAAATTTTCCTTTTAATACTTCATCCATGGATGACAAGGCAAAATTGAACGATTTCATTTTGATACAAGAATCGCCTCATCCCTTACTCTTTTCTTGTTGAGTGCTTCTCATACCCTACATCAGCACACACTTACTTTATCGACATCCGAAATATACATTTCAAATAAAAATCCAAGCGATGTTTAGTAGTGAAAGAGTTGTCCATTAGTTGGTACTCACGGTGACCCTGAGTTGAATGATGGCTCTCTTGGGTACTCCTGCGACAACAGACCCGCACAACTTCACACTGTCGACGTAAACGGTCTCTTTACCTTTCCACTTGGATATGACAAACTTGGTTTCATCAGCGTTATAAAACCTGTGAAACACAAAAAAAAAAAGTATGTTGCTTCAGCGGTTAATCCAGATTTAATTCTAGGATCAAACCAACAACCTGATTTCCTACTGTTACCTTACCCCTTAATAAATTTGGATTAACATTTGAAAGAAAATATGTGTAGAGTTGATGTTAATCCTGTGCGAATCCAATATTTTCAATTCCAATTTCATGATTACTAATTTCATGGGTATTTGGAAAAAGGTACCTTATCCCAAACATAGAAAAATACCTCAAAAGGCGAAAAAAGGTTTTCATTAAAGAAAGTATTTAATGAGTAAGCCTACTAATTGTACAAGATATATGTTGGTGATGCTCCAATAAAACATAACTTTTGAAATGAATGTAATTTGTTCATATCTTTTTTTTTTTAGCACTAATGCGTCTTTCTACCCATTTGGGTTATGCATTTATGCACTAATTAAACTAATGTAGTAAGGATTAGGAAGGTTGAATTTATAGAAAGTGTACTCCCATTTGTATGGAGGGAGAGTGGAAAACCAATTAGGAAAAACCACCTCCAGTACACGAGACAGAGATTGAATCTTTGAACCTTGATCTCTCTCTCGTCGGCAGTTTAGTCTATTTTGAGAGTAGCACCTTAGACCATGTGGCCACCGAAGCAGGTGTTCAATGTTTCATTATTTCTTTAATGTCTGGTTTTTTTTTAAATTTAGCACCACGTCTTACTACCCGATTGGTTTGTACGCTTAAGTACTAAATACACTAATGGGTTAGGAATTGGGAAGGTTGAATTTTAAAGGAAACGAACCTGCATTTATGTGGAGGGAGAATGGAAAACCATTTAGGAAAGACCACCCCCAATTCATTCAACAGAGATTCAAACTTTGATCTCCCCGTCCTCGGCAAAATATCTGTTGTATATTTAGTAGCTGAGATTTTTTTTAAAAAGCTTTTATACAAACGCTTGATTGTAAGTAGTTTTTATTGAGATTCTATAAAATGTTTGTTCTAGGGATGGATGGGAATTCCTATTTTATTTCGAGATGAGAAATGAATAAAAATATCAGGATTTGGGACAGGAACGGGAAATTTTAAAATTACTAGGATTGGACAGGTTCCCGAACGGGAAAATGTCGAGAATTTAGTCATTCCTGAGAGTCGGGCGGGAAAGACACTTTCTCTGCAAGGGTTCGAGAGGGAAATAAAGCCCGCCTATTGTTTCAGCAGGTACTACTGGCTCAATCTTTATTGGAGACAGTTATCTTATTTGTTCTGTAGCAAACTGGAGGTGGGGGGGGGGGTATTTTACTGCCTGTGGTGAGACAAACAAGTCGGGAAGCTACACCTACTTTCATAGCTGAGGGAACTGCATAGACCTGAAGCACTATGTTTTGTTTCCAGTCTGAAACTTTTCAGGAAAGGGTCAATCCCCCAAAAAGGAAATAGATAAATTCAAAACCTCCCCCACCCCTCTCCTGGGGATTCTGGATCTCCCTGGATAGAAAAACTAAGCAATTGTGTTATATTATAATAGTAGGTTGTTGTCCCTCACTGTTGAGTCGGCCCCTTGTCTCTTTCCTCAGCACTTGCACAGGCCGCGCCACCCAACCTCTCTACTGCCTGGACCGCTCCACAGTCCATGTCTTCGAAGCCGTCCGTGACGAGTGCACCTCTATACACAGCGCCAAAGAGAACTCCTGCCTCTATTGGCTCGCGTGATGGGCACTATCCCTTCAATTTGCACGCACCAATGGGAAGCCCCTGTTTCTCCCATTGAACAAGGCCAGGGAGCAGTGGAGGGTATTTAACACGGTGATTCCTTGGTCTCGGGGCCAGTCAGACTCAACCAGCCAGTCAGACTCGGTCAGTTAGCCTCGGCCAATCAGTGGTGGCCCACCTGGGTGCACCACTCATACTAAAGAGCTTATTAAATTGTCTTATGTTACTAAAGAGCAATATGTTTAACCCTCTCTCTCCACCATAACCATACCTCCCACCGCGACTCACGTTGCCATCCTTCCGTTCCACCGCGACTCACGTTGCCGGAACATATGCTTCCGTTCCACCGCGACTAACGTTGCCGGAACACACTCGCCGACCTTTTTCCTACCCACGCGGGTCTGACTACGATGTCACCACCATCGGGACATCAACTACATAAACCAGTTACCCTCAAAGTCGAAGGGATGGATAGCAAGGTAATATAAATGTGACATCCAAATGGTAATAATAATAATATATTTGGAAGATGGTAGAGGAAAGGTAGACATAAACATGTAAAAGGGAACAAACACAATATCACTTACAACCAAAAGAAGAACACAGATCAAACTTTACATTGCTGACACTGGACAAAGAGGTAACGGATGCTTCTTGAAGAAAATCAACTGTCACCGTTCAAAACGCCCGACCTAGGTTTCATTCTTTTGGAATTCATCAGGTGGGGGGGTTTGAACCGCACAGTGCAACTTCCTAAAAGATGAAACCAATATAACACAAAAGGAAAAAAAAAAAGGGAAATTTGTAAAGAATAATATATGTAAAAGGAATAATATAAAGTAAAAACATAGGAAATGGACATTTTATGATTGTAGAAAGGACAGGAATTCACCTTAGGTTGAAATTGTTTTCAAAATATAATGTATTAAATTATGCAAATCACACAAACTCACGAATAGAAGGGATCTCCCTGATTCAATATGGCACCAACATGAGGCAGTCCATCTAAATCCAACCTTGATTCCAAATTACATACTTTTGGATCAATAGCAAAGTAGGAGTTGAGCTGAAAAGAGTGAACAATAACAACATTATATTAACAAAGTAGAAATAGTACCAAACGGTTATTATATTAAACTAAACATTAAAAGGAGGATAGAAGAACAAGGCCTACATACGTAACAGAAAACTGTAGGCAAGAGAAATTTCAATGGGTTGCATGCCAAAATAGTATTAAAGGGGTTTAAAACTTTGATAATCTTTAAGGGGTTTTATACCTAAAAACATTTAAGGTATTTCGAACCTATAGACCATTTAGCGGGTTTATTAACATAAGAATATTTAAGGGGTTTCAAACCTAGATAACCATTAGGGGTTTTAGACCTAAAGAATATTTAAGGTGTTAGAAACCTAGATAGCCTTTAAGCGGTGGTAAAATAGAAAACATTCAAGATTTTAGAGAATGTTCAAGAAAGGTAAAAAATATTTTTTTTACTCTGCCCTCTCCCAGTAGGTAGTAAATAAAACACCATTTTTAAAAGAGATTAACTAATAAAAATAATATATAAAAATTAATTATTCGCTTTGTATTATTCATTATTTGTTCAAAATTTATCTATTTGTTTCAATATGAAATGTTATTCACATACCCCTATTTATATTGTTTTTATGATATATAATTTGTATTATATTTAATAATGTCAAAGATTTTACAAGTATTGCCATATTGGTATAAAAACAATATCTATTTTTAATATAGAATTTATCTAGAATCATCTTTATAATTGCCTATTCTCATCCCGATATTTTGACTCATTTCCCGTCTTGATATAAAAATGTCATTCCTGTCCATCCCCACTGTAATACAATAATTATCAAGACTTGTGTTGTTGGGAGAGTAACAAAATCATAAAAAAGGACAAAATTGTTTTATTAATTTACCTTCTTTCTTTGTTGTTTATGACATAATAGACATGACAAAGGAAAGAGCATTTATCAATGGGACCAAGGCCTTGAACAACTCTTTTTTTGGTAAATTTTAATATATTTTCACTTAAGCCAAAATTGTACATTTTTATGAGCTTATAGGATTTGAATTTGGATTCTAGATTCAAAACTCAAAAGGAAATCTAAGATTACCCAACTCAACACAGCCTTATAAAAGTTAGACTTACTTTCAAATCAATGATTTCAGACTTGTAGACAGACCCATGAGCAAATCCTCGTTCAAACGAAGCCTTGTTGATAATCATGGCATCCTCCATATCATAGCCCTAAAGTAATAAATAAGTTTAGATTAAGGTAGGGTGCTTTTAATCCCTGCAACGCTAATGCAATTAGAATGTCAAAGAATTATCAGTCACCCTTTCATTAATTTTTATCCAATTCAGTGGCTACATAGTTTAAGCTGTAAAACTCACACTATACTAGACTGCCAATGATGAGGTCAGGGTTCGAATCCCGGTCGGGTGTACTGAGGTTGGCTTTTCCTAAATGGTTTTCCACTCCCCCTGCATGCAAATGCAAGTACACTTCCTCTAAATTCAACCTCTATCACCCCTAATACATTGGTGTAACTAGTACATAGGCATATAACCCAAACAGGTAGTAAACAAGGTGAATGGAAAAAAAAAATTGGTCCCCGGCATTTCCAAAAAATGATCTGTGGAGTAATGGATCTTGAACGGGGTCAAACTCATCCTCATGAGGACAAATGAGGCGCTACTTTATTAAAGTAGCAACTCTGGCTTAGAAAACTGAGACTAACAGCCGGAGGGCTCTTTGAGCTGGCCACATAACACTCTCTACTCGGAAATATTTGTACTATCATCGTTAACGGTGGCGGCCAATCAGTCGATATAGCTTGCTTGTGGGCTCGCACCATGGAGTTTTTTTTAATTCACACAGGTGGGTGCACAGACAAATGTTGTCTGGTTTACCTGGGTATGGGGTGGTCAAAGTTCGAATCTTAGCCAGGTATAATTAGGCATTTTTACATATATGAATTTCAACACAAGGTTTATCTGAATGAGGGCATTTTTCTTCTAAAATTCTATATATCTCTCGTTTCACCCACTTGTGTAATTATTATGATAGTAATACAATACGGTGCATATAAAAAAATCTACATATAGCCACAGAAAAATTGCATTTTAGTTTACCAATATTTAACTTGAGAGTTTGTTTAACTTCATTTGGATGGTCAATAACTAAATAAATAAAAGAGTAGAGATGGGACATTGAATCCTCAAATCCTTCAAATCCCTGGATTACTCAAGAATATTCGAGAAAATTTTGGATTCGAGAACCAGATCCTTTTATTTTTCCCCCAATTTTTCAAGTGAAATTAGTTTTAGAGATTTAATACTGCTTTTTAGTGGTTCAGAATCAATTTATAATTATCGGTTGAACTTAACAACCAGACCCCAGACCAGTAATTTAAAGCCTAACTGAATGTATGAATGTTATAATGAATTGATTATAAGAAGGAATGTTAACATTTAATTACTATTTATATTTTATATTATATTTATATTCCCTCTTACGTTCATAATTTTTTCCATGATTTGGATCCGAGGGTAAATTGGAAATTCGGATTCGTAAAATAGTGGATTCTACCCGACTCTATAAAATATTATCAAAGAAGGAAGGAAGGTTCAACTAACTGTGTAAGAAATGACGGCCACAATGGCGTTGGTCCCCATGGCGAAGTCGTCAAGGTTGACCTTGTCATAGTGAGCGGGTCTGAAGAACGGCGAGGCAGGCGTCTGGAGTCGATACATCTTGGTCTCCGACTGAAGGTTCCACGTGTGGCAAGGAGTGCCCATCGTCTGTTTGCCCATCTGAGACAGACACAAATTGTAATTATTGTTAACTTCATACAGTCTTATTTTCATAGGAAACGGAGGAGAAGATTCCAAAGAATATGCTGAGGAAACCATAAAACACTAAAGGGAGAACAATTATTTCCTCTTTTAGAAAGTCGCGTTGCGCTTTTCAAACTGCCTCCCGATGAGTTCCGAAAGAACGAAACCTAGGTCGGGGATTGGGTGGTAACGATCAATATTCTTCCTGAGGCAGCCATTAACTCTTTGTCCAATGGCAGCAATGTAAAGTGTGAACTGTGTTCTTTTCATTGTAAAAGCCATATTGTGTTCATCCCTTTTATGTTTCTATCCACCTTTCATGTACCTTCTTCCAAATATAATACAATTTATGAAGATTCGTAATTATGAAGCTGATATTTTTCAAAGACAGGTTGAATTTTTAGAAGCTTCTTACACCCCTATTTATAATATTAAAGAATGGTTGCTAAAAATATCCAAGAGGTATTTGTGTAACTGTGGAAGACTGAAAAAGTAAAAGTGTAAAAGGTAGCCTATTCAATAATAGTTTCAAAGACAAGTTGAAGCTAATATATTTTTGAAGCCAAGTCAAAGTTTTTAAAAACCTTCACAAACCACTGAGTGCGTTGTAGTTTCATATCAATACAAACTTTCAAAAGCCACACTTACCTGACATTGGTACATATTTCGCGGACTCTGGTTACAGTCTGGTAGAGGAATGAGACAAGCCAAGTTGCTCAGGAAACTAGTGCTGGAGATTTCTTGGTGTGTTGTCTGGACAAAAAAAAAAACAATTAAAACTTGAGGGTGTATTCGTGCACACTGACATACATGTGGACAGAAACTAAGGCTACTCGAATTTGGTTTGACAGTGACGTGTAGGTTGGGGAGGTTCGAATCCTAGCCCAGTATACAAAGAACTTTTTCCTTCCTAAATGATTTCTCATCCTTCTTTTAAACAAATGCAGGTACATTTCCTCTTAAATTAATCTTCCTTATCCCTACAAATTAGTGTGATTAAATATATATGGCATAAATGATTTTTAAAATGAGAAGCGAAAATATTATTCTTATGAATGATTAACTAGAAAATTCGAGATACAGTTACGATCAAACAGGAGAAGTATCAAAGTGCTGTTTTCTCTATTCTTCATTTGATATCAACAAAATTGTAATCAATTATAGATTTTTCATTTTTTCAAATAAATATTTTTCGCTGTATTTTTTTAGTGGCAAAACTGTTTTACTGGCCTCGATCCCACTGGTATTCAAAGAAGGATACAAAAATCGCACCACGATACATCTGGAAGTTGTATTATCTACCTTTCGACAATAGAGTCTTCCATCTTCTCTTCCCCAAACCCAGAAACACCTACCTGCTCATATGCCTCCTCAGGCACGATACAGATGTCCATGTGAACCTGCTCCAATGTGCCGATGAGCTCCACTGCTTGGGCTGCAAGATTCACGACAGGCCTCATCATGCGGGCTGGTCCCGTGAACAGAAACAAGCCCGGGAATTGTCCGCCTTTAGAGGATTGTGGGATGAACGCTAGCTCAAGGGTGTGAGGGAGCTAGCGTGGAAAAAAAACCATGAATAGTGTAAAGTGGTGACTCTCAAACAATGGACAGTTTGTAGGGGTGACACTCACACAATGGACAGTTTGTAGGGGTGACACTCACACAATGGACAGTTTGTAGGGATGACACTCAAACAACATACAGTTTGTAGGGGCGACACTCACACAATGGACAGTTTGTAGGGGTGACACTCACACAATAGACAGTTTCTAGTGTTTTAACTATGGATGGGACTTTCAAATCCTCGAACTCTAGAAGCCAAGGATATTTGAGATTTGATAGACTATCAAATTCAAGAGTAAAAAAAAATCAGAATTTTTTTTTCTTTCAAAAGTTTGGATTTGTATTTATTTGAGAGCTCTATTACTAACTATAGGCGGTTCATTTCCAACATAAGTATAAAACAAACATAATAACTAGAGTTGGGTTGAATCCACTATTTTACTAATCCGAATCTCCAATCTACCTTCAAATCTTGAATTAGAATCGAAAGTTTGGAAAAAATTAAGAACACATTCAGTTAAGTGATAAATTACTGGTTTGGGGCCTTGTTGTTGAATTCATCATATAATCATAATTGTCTCTGAACCACCGATAAGCAGTATTATAGCTCTAAAATAAATTTTACTTGAAAAGATTTTTTTTTAATAATTTTGTTTTAAGGATTTGAGTCTCAAATCTTGAATATCCTTAGTGGCTCATCCCTATTAACAACCATACATTTTGGTGATACTCCTTAATCATATTAAGAAAGACACAAATAAGAAGCTATATATTAAGGATGTGCGAGACTCGGAAATATCTGACAAAAAAATAATCTTGATCTCGTTTCAAAAGTTAGAAAATGAAAATCGAAAATTCAAGAGATTATAAAAAAAAAGAAGCAAATAATGGCCCTAATAAATTAAAAAAACAAACTGGGAATTTATTATTTCTAATAATACTGTAATAACCCAAAAATAGGCCGCATTCCCCCCNAAGAAATGTTTTGGTTATAAATATTGTTTTTCAATATCAAACTTTGACAATATAAGCTTTTACACTACAAAATTAAATTATAAATGGTGTTCAAGTTACCTATCACTATTTTATTAAAACATTTAAAATGTGTATGAGTTATATTGCGAGTGTTTGAATGAACTATAAGACAATATAAAGCAAGCGCCAGCTCAAATGTCAAAAAGAAACTCTATAAACTAGTATATATTTATTTTAATAAACATAATTTACATTTTTATACTTTTAAAGGATGTTTTCTCGTCTCGTGTCTCGATACTTTTTTATATTCCCGTCTCGAATTGAAAAAAATGGTTCTTGCACATCCCTAGTATATATCTATTCAAGCTTTCATCCTGTTGTGTCAGTTTGGCAACGATGTAAGTTTTCAATTAATTTTCAAATTTATCATAAATGTAGTAGACCCATATTCTTTTTCTTTATTTTTATATGCTATTTGTGTGTGACAAAGGAATACCTATCTTCAAAAAATTAAAACAATGTGTAAGTGTAAAGAAGTTTGAAAAGTGAATGAAGAAGAGAAGAAATGAAGATAGAAGTGTGTTTGTTCCTACCTAGGCCTAACCTAACTATTCCATCAGGTTGTCTTACTTCCCCATCACTTACTAAAAACGATTGTAAAGTGTTTATACATGGTTTTAATCCGTTTACATCATGCGATAGCCTGTACTTCCGGTGACGGGGAGATCAGGGTTTGATCCTGGCTGGGTGTACTGAGGGTGGTTATTCTGTAAATGGTTTTCCATTCTCGCTTTCTTTCCAAGCAACATCCCTAACCCATTAGCGTAATTAGTACATAGGTACATGAACCGATCAGGTAGTAAGATGTGGTGCTAAAAAAAATATGTTTACAAGCCATTAGGAAATTATTCATTTTATAATTTTATCCAATTGGTAGAATCAACTACACTAGCTTGGATTTTAAGCTAGGAGGGATAGCATACTTTTAAGAGTTCTGGTTTGAAGGCGGTGATCATAATTATTTATACAAAAAAAAAAAGTGATTCACCTCAACCCTGGAAAACTATTGTCCCCTTTGAGGTGAATAATTTTGTTTGTTAAAAATACTTTATTTATGAGATTTACAGGACGATAACACAAACCTTCTTTCCTTGTATCTTGAGAAACCTAAGTTTCTTGACAAGATCTGGGGCCTCCCCCTTCACCACATGGCCGAGAACTCGTCCATCCAGCATGACAATGTAACACTCGCCCACCGTGTGCGACCGGATCACGTTTGCGTTCAGTGGGGACATGCCCAGGGCTATCAACACGGCAGGGATGTTGGACACCAGCTTAGCATCGGAGGCCCCCGTTACGTGGCATGTCTTGGACAGGTGGTTTAATAGGCCGCAAGGGGCCCCGTCGGGGGTATGCACAGGGCAGATGAAACCTGTGTATATCAAGAGGAGAGAATATTTTTATATAAATATTTTTAAACACTTATGAGTGACCATATATGACTTAGAACTTGAAACTTTTAAAATATTTGTTTATTCATTTAGCACCGCATCTTACTACCCATTCAGGTTATAAGCTTAAGTACTAATTACGCTAATGGGTTAGAAATTGGGAAGGTTAAATTTAGAGGAAGTGAACCCACATTTGTGTGGGAGAATGGAAAACCATATAGGAAAAACCACCCCCAGTCCACCCGAGCGAGAGTCGAACCTCGATCTCCCCGTCTTAGGCAGTCTAGCTCAACACAAAACTAGTGTGTTAGTTAACTATGACACTGAGGCGGGTCTTTTTTTAAATAGAGTCCATTAAGATCCATTTGTATCCTACACATATTCATTTAGTGTTTTAACTCATAATTTAAGCCAAATGATGTCTTCTGTGATCTAGTGGTCAAAGTTGGTGGCTACAGATTTAGAAGTTCTGGGTTCGATCTCAGGTTCTTCCAGATTTTTCTGTGAAGCAGTGGTTCTGGAACAAGGTCAACTCGTCCTCATGAGGACAACCTAGGAAGTTACTCGAATAAATAAGTAGCAACTCCGGTCTAAAAAACTGTAATTAACAAAATATCAAACTTAAGGATCATATGAAATAAATTGGAGTTCTTTGCATAGTTGTAGATAATTAAAACCAGTTGGGTGGTAAGAATTAACACTATCTTTGTTTAATCATCACTCTGGCAGGTAAACATAATAATATACGTCATGGCGGCTGACTTTGTATCGTGTGTAATGGTGGCTTATTTTATATCATGTGTTATTTCTGTTTTAAAAAAAAAGCCGTGATTTGTTTTATTTATTTCGAGTTTATTTGTAATTTTAGTTTTGATTTTCAGTTTTTGAAGAGTTTTAATGTGTTATTAAAATATTTACAAGATTGTTGGTGAGGTGAAAGTTTTAGAAGTGAGCATCTGCCGAAACAGTAGAGTCCAAGTTTCCCATAGAGGTGCAAGGGTAGGGTATTAGGCATGTTAGATATTCCACACCTAGCAATTATTACTTTTTTTAAAAATAATGATTTTAATCATGCTTATCTCTTTGGCAGACAAAATAAAGATTACAGATTAAGTTGTGCTTTTCAAGTAGGCCTAACTAAGTAATTTTTGAATTCAAAATAATTATTATGCTTTGTTTGTGAGGTGAAAGATTCGACCGTCGAATCCAGTAAAACACCGAATCCTCGACTCTCGAATAATTGTCAAGATTTGGTGAATTCGAGGATTTGAAGATTCGAGTGGCCCATCTCTAATTCTAACATATATGTGTCACTTTTTAAATATTTTTTATAACCTTTAAATATTAGTTTTGACTTCTATTTGTGGATTTTGATTTCTGTCAATGACTATATAAAAACTAAGGCTCTCACCCCAAGCGTCTGGTAGCAGCTGTCGAACCTCTGTGGTCCTCATCTCCTGGAAGAAAGCCCCTCGATGAACTGCTCGAAAGTGGGACATATAGCGCATACGGTTGATGTTCTCCACGACAATTGTGAGACCTAATTAACATTTAGAACACACTACACGATTAATTTTAAAACCTTAAATAAAATACCTTATGGTGTTTCGAAATAAAGAAGTAAAAGGGTTTCTTTAATATGTATCTAACTTTTTTAGTTTGCAATAAGGGCGTGTGAATTCCATTCAATTTGAAGCGAACTCAAAGCTGAATTGAAACTCGATTATTTTATGTTAATTGACAAACTGTTTTATGCTTGAAAAACCATTATATTATGAACATTTTTTTATAACTTTATGCATTAAAATTACTTGAAAAATGTGTTATTGTAAAATTTTATGTATTATTTTGTTCAATTCTGATAAATCAAGCTATTAACACAATTCACAATTCAACTATTTTATGTTTTTGTCATGTTAATTCTGATTTGTAATGTATATAACATCTTAGAATGACAATAATTGTACATAAATTGAGTATTTTAGATGTCAATATTTTTATGCCAAGGCTTCATAATTGTAAAAGCCGGATTATTTTCGGACTGAAGTCGAAGCTAATATTAGTTTCGAAACAAAGTCCAAGCCTTAAGAAAATTTTACAACTGTTAAACAAGTGTCTTCCTAACTAAATATGATAGTATGTGTATACGCTTTTGATCAACTAGACAAGACATGTTGGCAGTAATGTTACTGATAAAAATGTCTAGTGGTGTGATTTTTCTGGAAATTTAATATCAAAACGAGTGAAGGAAAATTCTTATAGTTTAATCCCACAATTGAATAAAGCGTCTTTTAATATTTTTTAAATTTCCAACAAAACTAAAAATTCAAGCACTTTTCCCTGGCAAAAGGGCATTCCGTCTCAGGTGATCCAATATTTGAACATGTTTAAACCTTACCATCATGGGTGTGTTTTTGTTTTTCAGAATTTTCTCAGCTAATGTACCTTCAGAGATAATAAAAAAAAATCCTAAATTTTAGATTTTTTATCTGCAGTAGTTTTTAAAGTTACATTACAGCCTTCTAAAACACACAAAAAATGCTATTTTCCACCAAAGTGCAGTTACACACACACACACACACACACATATATATTATTCAAGCTACAAATGAGACAGAAGGTCAGAGAAAAAACATTTTGTAGTTTATTCTATAAGTTCTCATATGATAGGTAGCATCACTACTTTTAATAATAATAATAATAATAATATTTAGCACCACGTCTTACTACCCGTTCAGGTTATACGCTTAAGTACTAATTACGCTAATGGATTAGAAATTAGGAAGGTTGAATTTAGAGGAAGTGAACCCACATTTGCGTGGAGGGATAGTGGAAAACCATTTAGGAAAAACCACCCCCAGTTCACCCGACCGAGATTCGAGCCTCGATCTCCCCGTCCTCGGTGGTCAAGCTCAACACGACTAGCGCATTAGCCAACTACGCCACTGAGGCGGGTCACACTACTTTTAGATAGTTTTAATTTCAATGTCATGCCATAAAACATTCAACCTTGAATTTCTCAAAAAAATTTTAAAAACTTGGAAACAAAATTACACATAAACTTAAAATATTTTAGCATAATTCGAGGAAAGCATCAAGGGATCTAAAGAGTTAAAATATCGGCTCACTTGACACTGAATAACCAAAAATTCAAGCATATTTATCGGTTTTCCCAACAGTCAACACTCTCGAGATAGTCGAGTGTCAACATGATTAGTCCCATGAGCAAAGTGTAAATGCACAAATAAAGTCTTGTTTCAGTCCTAAAAGAGTAAAGTTGGACCAATTTCCCCATAGTGTAGTTTATTGTAATCACCCCAGATAAATTCTGAAGCATTTTCTTATAGCCATCCTCCCTCTTGAGGCTAGACAGTTTAAAACACAAATAGTACTGGAACTAGGGTGCAAGGCGAGGGTGTAATTAATGGTGGGTACCAGGGGGAATCACCCTACACCTATCCCCCACAATAATCTTCTCAAATGAGACAATGTTAGTACTGTATAAGAAACAATTGTTTATCCAGAAAATTGAAAATTCACGTTTGTAGTGATGCATTAAGGTTGGATAAAGGTTAACTTTTTTTAATATGACTTATGAAATTAATTCCACTTAACATTTAATTTGTGTTATTCATTTGCTACAGAATAATTTTTTTAATTTTTAAAAACTCAAAAGTGAAAAATAGGTTTGTTCTGTCCCACCCAATAATTAAGTGCTAGCGATGCCTGCGGTGCAAGATATCATGAGCGTACAGTACCTTTATCCTGCATTAGTCCCAAGCCGGATTGGCTGTATATGTTCCCTGTGGCAAGAAAGTTTTCCATTGAGTTCTCTATCGAACCAGACCTCTTAGTCATCAGCTCCAATTCCCCTGAAATGTTAAAAATGGTACTTGCTGATGGTGATGTGACTCAATTCTCAAATACAAAGAGGCAAGTTGAAACAAATTACATTCATATATTCGTTTTAATATTTAATTTATTATTTATTTTTTTATCATCATATCATATTACATGTTCAGGTTATTTGCATACAAGAGTTGTATTCAGAAAGTAAGTACCGTTTGGCTATTAAAAAAATTGAACCAATTTACAGCCAACTCTCGATAACTCAGACCTCGATATCTCGTACTTTGGATAATTAGGACAAATTTTCTGAAAATAAAATTTTATATAGTATCACGCCAGCCACATGCTGGCAGGCTAAAAGTGTTATAGAAGTAGTGTAATGCAGGTGGCTGGCGGATATTGAAATGCACATACTGTACAAGATAATTTGCAAGTACAATGGGCTTCACAAATTTTTTTTGCCAGTTTTCTGCACTATATTATCATTGATGACAGATGGACACCCATTCCATACCTCATCATGCACATTTTCACATTCATCATTAAATTATCCAGCCCACTTCTTCCCTATTTTATCACTCATTGCATTTTAACTGTAAACTTCACTAATCTGCCGATGGATTTCAGCTGCTTCCTAACACTTGAATTAAAAAAACGGATATCAGACCATATTTTACAGTTGGCGGGTCCTTCAATTGTTCTAAACTTTTAAACGTTCAAAAAAAAAAGTAAACAAATACTGCTTCTTCCTTAATTACATCTGGGGTAAGCTACTATATGAGGGAGCTCAGCGTGCATGCGCACAATGATAATTGTAGCGTTCTTGCGGCCATATTTGGAAACGCTACTTACTTTCCAAACACACCTCGTATTATTACTATTCTAATGGTGTAGGGATAAGGGAGATTTTTAGAGGTAATCTACCCGCATTTGTGTGGAAAGAGAGGGGGAAACCATTTAGGAAATAAAACAACTCAGCAGACCCAACCTAGATCTAAAAACCAATCTCCCTAACTTCAGCAAGCCAGTCTAACAAGAAAGTGACGGATTAGACCATTCGGCCACTGAAACAGGTAGAATTAAATTAATAATCCGAGGTATGGTTACTTTTTTTTTAACCTCCAAAATTGTGTTGCGTCTTAACAGAGATAAGGAATATTAGAGCTCTAAAACAAATTCCAATTCAATAATTGAAAAAAAACAATATATGTACTTATACTTTTTTCTAATCTTGAATCTGGTAATTTCTTAAATCCTTGAGTTGTACAAGCTATATATATATAATAAGACAATAGAAAATACTTACCAACTTTGTTAGCCATAAAAGATTATTAAAATATAATAAAATAATTAAACTTGAAATTATTTATTTTATCTCGAGAATTCTGAGTTCTAAATTTTTTCAAGTTTCAGAAAAAGTTTTTGAGTCGATTTCAAACAACTACTAAAACTGGACTCGGAACGCAAATTTGAGAGTGCTTTGATGACGCTCAAGAAATTTCGATGCACATGAATCTGCGCACAGATGTTTAAACTTACCAACAGTCAACTTGTATTCCGGATTATTGTTGGCTTTCTTGAGAATGAGGGCCCTAAGAATTGTGAGCCATGAATGTAACTTCTCCTTGACAGCCTGGACATAGACACAACTAGTCAACAAGAGAACACATCATAGACCTAACAAAAAGTAGCTATAGAACAAACACATTACAACAAGTCAACAAAGTTGCTACAGCGCCAGCGTGATGTTTTTAAATTTAAATATTCCTAACTAGGTGTATTGTCATTCTTTACCAATTTCAATTTAGTCTCTTTTTTTTTTTTTCAGTTTCCTCTTTTAGGAAGTTGTGTTGAGCATTGCACACTCCCTCCTGATGAGTTCCGATAGAATGAAATCTAGAACGAGGAAATGAGCGGTAGCGATCGATTATCTTAAGGGAAGCAGTCATTAATTCTGCCTCCAGTGATAGCAATGTAAAGTGTGAACTGTGTTCTTCTTGTCCATATAAAAGACATATTGTGTTCGTCCCTTTTATATGTTTCTACCCACCTTTCCTGTACCTTCTTCCAACTATAATAAAATTACCTCATAAAGTCAAAAGAGGTTTTCTTTATAGAAATATGTGATATAAAAAATTATTATTATTTTTTAGTTATTTTTCCATGAATGTGAGCATTATTATGAGTTTAATGGGGACAAGAAGTTAATTTGGACCCAGGGTCCCATTTAATCATTCCGGCTGGGGCTCAACGCGTTAAAATTGAATCTGATAATAGTTACAATCAATGGTAGCAAGCTATCGAGTTTAACACTCCATATTATTTAAGAATAGTGTATGCATTGTATCAAATGTTAATTGTGATGTACCTGCAGGTACAGATGACCCCCGAGCAATATCTCCTGACACATTACACTGTCCATCCCTTCCACGCAGCATTCGTTGACAGCCAGGGTGAACAACTTCTGTGTCATCAGTACAAACAAGTTGAACTTGTCAACATTACTCTCCAGATGAATAGCCAGGCACTGCCTACAAAAACACAGATCACACGTTGGATTACTTTTAGATTCTTATTTTTTCAGGTATTTAACATGCATTTTCCGAACCGAGTGAATATATCAGCACGTGAGAATTTCTATGAGCGCATAGAAATTTTACCGGGGAAGGTATTTTCACATACCTTCCAGGGTTCTTTTACATGCCACAATCAACATGGGACCGACAGCTTTACTTCCACTCAGGAATGTTGTGCTATAGATTTTTATCGCTCAAGAAAAATCTGTCGACCTCGTCTGGGCTTGAACCCACAAACAATTAATTTTGAGGTGAACACTTTACCCCAAGACCACCATGTTCAATGATTATTTTTAAGAGATGGGTCAAATCCATTATTTTACAAATTCGAATCTTCATCTAGCCTCCGAATCTCAAATCCTGAAATTAATGTTCTGGGGTCTGGTTGTTAAGTTTGTCCTGTAATTGCGTTGAGGCTGAACCACCTATAAACAACAATAGAGCTATAAAACAAATCCCAATTGAATATTTTGGAAAAAAAAATCTCAAATTTGATATTTTATTGAAACCTCGAATCGTAATTATTTAAGAATTTAAAGGATTCGAAAGTAGCATCCCTAATTATTTTTCCTAATAGTTGATGGACATGCCAAGAACAGCTCACGGCATCAGAGCTAAATGCTCGACTAATGGTATTGGTTCTTATTCTATTAAGGTAAAAATAGGAGTTTTGTTAATTGCCAATATCTATCATACAGGTTAGTTACCTTTTAATTTAATTAATCAAAATTTCAAATGTAATTTATTTAATTGGGGTGGAAGGAAACACAAGTTAATGTCAGTATTTTTTAACCCCGCGTCTTGCTACCCGTTCAGGTTATATTTACACGTGTACTAATCACACTAATGTGTTGGGGATGAGCAAGGTTGAATGTAGAGGAAGTGTACCCAAATTTAGGTTGAAAGAGAGTGGAGAGCCATTTATAAAAAATCTCCCTCAGTCCAACCAACTGGGATTCAACCCCTGATCTCCCATTCATCACCAGTCCAGTCTATTGCGAAAGTAATGCCTTAGATCATTGGTATTCAAGTTGGAGTAGGCTTACCTCCAGGGGTATGTAAAGATATCCAAGAAGGTATGTACAATTTTTTTAAATACTCACTAATTCATGATAAGCACTGAAAAATCTGGGCCAAATTTAGGGTTAGCCACAAGAGACCTCAAGAGAAGGACATACAATGCGAGATTACCATTTTTTTCCCCTCTAACTCTCTTCTTTGTGTGATTCTTATCTGGGTGGCTAGTTTAAATTTGGGGTTACAAATTTGAGGGCAAATTATATTTGGGGTTAGGTGAATAAAGAGATTGAATACCACTGCCTTAAGCTACGCAGCCACCAGAGTGGGTCAGTTTTTAATAACAAAAAAACTTTTTTTGGTTAAAATAAATAAAATATTGCTTCAGTAGATACGTGTTGTTTAATTTACACAGGGTTAACCCTAAAAGAGTTCTTGAATATTGTCATGAATATAGTGAAATCTTTATATAAACATTTTAATTTTTAAATGAAGTGAAAAGGTTTTGTTCAAATGCCACCATGCCCATGACAAATATTTTTAAAAAAAATTGAGATTACAATAATCAAACTCACTTGATGATATGATCGCAAATCTCTATATCGCTGGCCCATTCTGGCATGTCGAAAAGCTTCACTCGGAACTTTTCACCGATGTGAGCTTTGACGTCGGCCTGTGTGTGAAAACCTTCTTCGTGGAGTGTGTGAAGCATGTCAATCACACACCTACATGACAACATTAATTAACATGTTTGTTATGATGGTCACACACTTTTTTATTTATTAACAGATTAATTCATAGTTTGGCTAGAGCAGTGGTTCTCAAAGATTGTGCCGTGAAATTCAATGGGTGTATCGCAAAATTTATAACGTTATGTTATTGTTTATTTAAAAAAAAAAGTAGTTTCATTCAATCATAATGTTTTTAAATAAATAAAAGAACAATGTGTCCCCGCTTTATTATATTTGACATCCCAGAGAAATGAATTGCTTATAATAAAAGAGTTGCGTATTAAAAGAAGATCTTGAGCTTGTAGTTTCTTCCCTTTCTTCTTCGTGACCTGCCTTGGTGGCGTAGTTGGCTAACACACTAGTCGTGTTGAGCTCAACTGCCGAGGACGAGAAGCTCGAGGTTAGAATCTCGGTCAGGTTAACTGAGAGTGGTTTTTCCTAAATGGTTTTCCACTCTTCCTCCACGCAAATGCGGGTTCCCTTCCTCTAAATTCAACCTTCCCAATTCCTAATCCATTAGCGTAATTATTACTTAAGCATATAACCCAAACGGGTAGTAAGACGCGGTGTTAAATAATAATAATATTATTATTATTATTAATAATTAATAATAATAATTCAATTATTGCTCTAATAGAGGGCAAACAAACACACATTTCCTGTTCAACTGATAAAAGTTTCTGTATATGTGTACGCTAAATTCTCCCGAAGTGCCGCCAACTTAAACTTTTATTGTGCCACGAGGACTCACGGAAAGAATAGTGTGCCGTAAAACAAGAAAAGCTTGAGAACCACTGAGCTAGAGGGAAGATAATTTAGAGTATGTGTACATAGATTAGCGCGGATAGGGGAACCACCCAAAGTGTATCAAGTCAAACCTTAACCTCCCTGTTTTTGGCTATCCAGGCTATTTCAAGAATAACACCTTAGACTGCTAGGCTACAGGTGCAGGCGGGAGAATTAAAATTCAAAGATTGAAAATTGGCATGAAGTGTCCCATAAAATAATATAATGTGAGTAAAATAATATAATGAAGTAATCCAGCCTCTATCCAGTGCTGGATATCAAAAAGAAGTAATGGGACAAAGACAAAGGACTTAGATTATTCTACAATACATAAACCACTTCATTTAAAATGTTTGGCAGATGTTAACCTAATTTTTATTCTTTTATTTGTCAACATATCTGGGCTTAAGAACATTGTTCGTACATTATATTGTACCTTATATTTTTGTATTAATATTTTAATGTGTCAACTTATGTTTTAGACTTATAATCAACTCGTTTTGAGATTCATATTTTACACTGTTTCTTCGCCAAAATTATATTTAATTTATACATTTTTTGTATTTGGTAATTTCACTTAATACATCCATCAGTATATTAACTGTTTGGTTAATAAATTAATTTATATATTTTTCCTAGTCAACTTATCTAAGTCTTAACTTATAGTAAAGGTTTAAACGCCTTAAAATGTTATTTTGTTTATTAAATTCCCTTAAATGTTATCTTGTAGGTGTGTGTGAATGGCATTTTGTATAGAATCAAATAACCAAAGAACAAATACCGAATAATACAAGTTGAATAGATAGTTTTATTACAATGATGATGGAAGTTATTTTAATTAGTAAATTACTTTTGAAAATGGTCTTTGATATGTAACTATTTAAAAGTGCAAAGAATCTAAAAAATTGATTTTTTTTTTGCTGTAGAAAATTATTTTAACTAGTAGATTGTTTTTGATATTTAACTACTGAAAAGTGCAAAGAATATTTTTAAAAAAACAAAAAAAAACTCTTAAATGTTCTCCAGGTTTGATAGTTTTGATAGTTCTCTTGGTTTGAAATGCCTTAAATATTTTCTAGGTTTGTTACCCCTTAAATGTTCTCTATAATAATTAACTCCCCTTCAAGGTTCGTTAGTTAAACACCCCGTTAATATCCACTCCCTAGAATAAAGAAAAAGACTGTCTAGTGTCTACAAAAGATATTAACAGTGTTAAGTCAGCAGGAACTGCTTGAACACGAAGTGCTCTATGTTTCCTACCAGAAACTTTTCGGGAAATAACCATTCCCACCCGACTTACAGGTGATAAATTCCTAAGCGTTCGAGATCTCGCCCACCTCTACTGACAAGACATACCCTTTAAAATAAAGATTTTCTTCAAAACCAGATGTTAATTGTTTGAAGATGAACTCATCCGACACATCGAGAAGTGACTTCAGAATCATAATGATTGGCGCAAAGTACAAGTTGCGTTTGAAACTGAACATGAGTTTTGCTGAGCCATCAGTAATATAGTGTAGCACATTGTTCTGAAAAAATAAGAGGCGAACCGAAATATCATGAGATGTGTTTTTTATGAACTTTTACTTAGCACATTAAAATTAATATCAACATATTAAAACTTATGTGAAATAAAAACAAAATTAAATCCTTTCATGAAATTGATTAAGTTGGCCTTTTTTATGTACGAACAGTGGTCAATTATGTCACTTTTAATAAGAAATAACAATGTCCAAACTATACACATTTTTATTCGGTAATAGACGACATTGTTCTTTGCCTGAAATTGCTGGAAAAAAAACAGTACCAACTGCACCATTTTTATTCTCTTCTTAATATTCCTATAACAAATCAAAGTTTCTAGTCCAGAAAAAAAATATTTCCTTCCACCAAATACCAATGAAAATGAAGAAGTAAAATAAGTGTTTGATCTGTCTATGACAGTCAAATTGTGATCAAAGGCAAATATTTAAGAATTTGAAATTCAGCCGTAATTTTTATATATGTACCACTTAAGTTTGAATAATTTTTTTTTTACAATCTTTAGATGAAAAATGGCTTTTCTTTACCTAAGATCTATCTAAGATCAACTTACACTATTTAATTTCACAATCAAAATGTATAAATTTTATAATATTAAATCTTATATCTTGTCTGAACACAGTTTTTATTAATTGAATTTTTTTTATTTGAAAGTATTTATAATTAAATTTGAATATGGCGAGGAAAAAATCATGACACATATAAGATCTGTATTCAATATAATAAAAACTATTTTAAGATGTTTGATTTTTTTTTAAATTAATTGCAAAATATTTTATTCAAATTCTATTTGAAAAAACAATTCTAAATAATGATACGTATATTCAAGTCGGAATCGGTTCGAGCTAGTAAACAAAGATTCAAATTTAATTTTAAATTATTCAAACCTAGGTTTAATGTTTTGTTGTGTATTACTGTTAATATTTTTAACCAGCCATTGCTGTGGTTAGACTTGGATATTGGTTCTTTCTTATCCTTCAAAAAATAAAAAATAAACTCACCGTCAAGTCTCCAGTACATTTTATATATTGAAAATAATGGGTGGAAATTTAAAGTACAACTGTAATATTCATAAAAATGTGTTTGTAACAAGGCTGTGGAGTTGGTACGCCAAGTCTTAGACTATGACTCCTCTATTTTTTAATGTCTGACTCGAACACTTTCATAAATGACTAATGTACAGTATATTAATTACTAATAAAAAGTTTAGTGCAGTAAAATGGTCCCATACAGATCACTTCTTTGATATTGTGAAATTATATTTGAATCTATTTGTAGATACAAATTACAAATATTGGTCCTAAGGAATAAAAAAAAAAAAGAATAAAATTGAAATTATATATTGACCATATATTGCTATAATATTATAAGTTTTTATTTTGAGTCAAAGTCTTTACATTTTTATTAACTTCGGCTCGACCCAAAATTGGTTCCGACTCCACAACCCACTAAAATCAGTAGTAGTAGTAGTAGTAGTAGCTTTGTAAAGTGCATGGGAAAAAAATAAAAATAAAATTAACCTACAGTACTGGTTTCATCTTCGGCAACACATCTCACTATAACTCCAAGATCTGAGAAGTATTTGCCGCGATTCTTCCAAGTGGGCCGGTTGACTGCGATGGGGTAGTTCCGTCGCGTCATCAATAACATACGGATCAATCGCTCATGTCCTTTGACGATGAAATATCCTCCCCACTCATCCTCATGTTCACTTTTAGCGATCAACTCCTTTGGACTAAGGTTGGCCAAATGGCATCTGTCTGACTGAAACCAAACACGTGTGCATTTTGTGACTATAACGAACCTGTCGACCAATTGAAACAAGTTCTAGAGCAAATGTGTTTTTACTTTATAGCGGGTTTGAACAAACATTTCAGCGTGGAAACTAAGAGTGGTTCATTAAGGTGGGAGTGTATAGGTTGCGTTAAAAGTTGTGTTTGCAGTTTTTGGAGCAAAACATTTATTTGACCAAAATAAATCAAATTTCCTTCATTGAAAACATTACAGGAATTTTTATCTGATATTCTCACATTAGATATTTGTGGGCCGTTATTGCTTACCTTTACAGCAAGATTTATTACATTGCTTACGTCATGAATAAATATTTAGGCCTACACATAATGAATGTGTTTTACAAAAAAACTTTTATAATGAATAATTTCATATTTTCTATACATATTATATATATTTATAAAGTTATTACGCTTATTTACTTACATTGGTAAAGAAATCTTTTCATTAACATGACAACATAGCATGAAAATCTTAGAAATAGTATATTTTTCTAAACTCAGAACAATTTAACCCGTACATTTGAAAACTGTTTACAAAACTATTTATACCAGTATGAATGTTAGCCACACTTATGTTTCTCCATCCAGCTTGTATGTAAACCGGTGTTGCACTTAGCACATTGAGTACGTGACCATCCACCACCGTAAATGTACTTAACTCCCAGTTCCAATAACAACTATTTATGGTTGATTTTTGTTGCCAACCTTATATAAAATAATATAGGGATGTGTTCTCTTTCCAGTGATTTTATCTCTCAGGTAAAGCGAGAACTAGCAAAATTCTGGAGAGCCGACCTTATCGGCTCTGGCACTTTTAACGGTAGTAGGCGGAGCCGATCAGATCGGATCGTGACACTTTTAGCGATAGTAGGCGGAGCCGATAAGATCAGCTCATGGCACTAAAAAGGTTAAAGGGTCTAGGTTTTAAAACCTGTTCTTAATAATTGCATCTTATGCTCTTCTTTCTGTTAATTTTAATTTTTTCTTTTACTAAACATTTTAAAAAAAAGGTCATGGGCACCCACATTTCACAAGTGGCCCCCACCCTCCCAAATTTCTTTATCCAGCCCTGATTGAGTGACAATATTATCATAAGAATGCAAAAAACCAAATATTGAATAAACATTTTCTGAGAGAAATAAAAAAACCTTTCAAAACTAAACATAAAATTGATGATATGTACTTATTAAGTTAATGATAATTTAATAAATGATTGCTTGAAACTATCTGATATTATGAGGAAAAACTATACATAAATCTGTTTGATTGGGAGGACGCCATTTACTCACACTGCCTTAAACTAGAGTATTTTTAATGTGAATGGCAGTTTTGAAGCATCAAAATAAATTATCTTGAAATGTTCAGTTGAAACCCTATTAAATCAAAGCTATATTTGTTTAAGGAAATCTAGATAAATTTTTTTACCGTATAGCCTACTTTGCTCTCGAGAGTGCAAATTTTATATTACACATGGTTGAAAACAATTTAATTTTACCTTTTCAAACAATTTAAATTATAACTATAAAACTTAAAAAATAATATTTTTAATTCTATAGAGACATGTTGATACCTCTTGCCTTTGTTTTAGTGTAAGCCATATTTTACGATAGATAAGGTGGTTTCTGGATGTCTTTAATACATTTCAGCACTTAAGTAGATGGCTCCCTTGGGTTTAATTGTAAATATTATTTTTGTTTTTAACTACAATTAAATTAAGTAAATTGGAAATACTTTGGTATCACTAGATATCTATACATTTCAAACTCATACCTTCACCATTATAGGAATTTCACCAAACTCTTTTTCCAGCGGTTTATATGGTTTATCACCAACAGAACAAACAATGTGGCCAACGAGTCGACCTTTGTAAGTTGCTCCTCGCTGCCGGCATTCTGTCGGTAATATCCTCAATGACTTAGTGCCGATAGTGCCTTTTGGAACTATCGGTTGGTGAAGGCGGACATCCTGAACCAACACAGAATCAAAGCTACAAACCGATATGGTAAGTACCTTAGTTTTACAAACCAACAAACACAAAAAAATAACACCCGCTTCAGTGGCCAAATGGTCTAAGGTGTCACTCTCATGCTAGACCTGCCTGCTGATGACAGGGAAATCGGAGTCCGAATCCTGATCAGATCTACAGAGGATGTTTATTTCCTCAATGGTTTCTCTCTCTCCTTCCGTGCAAATGCAAATCAGATAGCTTTCGTTAAGTAATAAATCGATTAATCTGTACCGTATATATATATATATATCAATTTACTATATACATATATATATATGTATATAGTTTACTATATATTACTATAATTTACTATAATATAATATATATTACTATATATTACTATAATTTACTATAATATAATATATATTACTATATATTACTATATATTACTATAATTTACTATAATATAATATATATTACTATAATTTACTATAATATAATTTACTATATATATATATGTATATAGTAAATTGATTAATCTGTGTGTGTATATATATTCAGATTAATCAATTTATTATTTAACGAAAGTAATAATAATAATAATAATAATAATATTTAGCACCGCGTCTTACTACCCGTTCGGGTTATACGCTTAAGTACTAATTACTCTAATGGATTAGGAATTGGGAAGGTTGAATTTAGAGGAAGTGAACCCGCATTTGCGTGGAGGGAGAGTGGAAAACCATTTAGGAAAAACCACCCCCAGTTCATCCGACCGAGATTCGAACCTCGATCTCCCCGTCCTCGGCGGTCGAGCTCAACACGACTGGCGCGTTAGCCAACTACGCCACCGAGGCGGGTTTTTAACGAAAGTAATCTGATTCCAAATTGACTATTTTCAGCCTTCTCCGGACATCAAACCTGAGACTTTAAAGGCAAGTTGATAAACTCGCTATCAAAGTTCAAGGTTTTATTTTTAGAACCGTGCCTTACTACCTGTTCAGGTTGTACGAAGATGTACTAATTATGCTGATGATTTAGGGATGAGCAAGATTGAGTTTAAAGGAGGTAATACCCGCATTTGCATGGAGGGAGAGTGGAAAAACATGGTCAGTACACACGAACAGAATTCGAACCCCAATCTCCCTATCATCGGCAGTCTAGTCTACTGGGAGAGTGACGCCTTGGACCATGTGGCCATCAATGCAGGTTTTTACGTTTTAATAAAATATTAATGCTATTATTGTTAAAAAGTAAACCACAATTCTTGGCTATCATTCAAACTAGGTTTCATTTATGATAAATATTTTGAAATTCAATGAACCACAAAATGGGAATATGTTCGGGAGCGTAGCATAATTATTTTACAATTTTTTTAAATTGTCGCCTATTTTTACTTTATAATGCCTGAGCATAGCATTATTATTTTACCTTTTTTTTATTGTTGCCTATTTTTACTTTATAATGCCTGAGTGTAGCATAATTATTTTACCTTTTTTTATTGTTGCCTATTTTTACTTTATAATGCCTGAGTGTAGCATAATTATTTTACCTTTTTTTTATTGTTGCCTATTTTTACTTTATAATGCCTGAGCGGTAGCATAATTATTTTACCTTTTTTTTATTGTTGCCTATTTTTACTTTATAATGCCTATATTGTGCTTATTTTTGTTCTTTTTAAACAGTTTTTTTTCGCATCTTTAGTGCCTTTACATTACTTTACATTACATTTATTTCAAAGAATGTTCAATAGATGTAGGCCCTAAGGTGAGTTTAAAGCTGTCTCCTGTAAGAACTTAAACCAAAGACCCGAAATCATATCAAAAATATTAATGACTGGACCAAGAAACCATGAATATGTTGGTACATTGATTAATAAGAAACAAACACTTTAAAAATTATAAGTAATTATAAGTAACTTATGAGGCATTTAAGAAAACATTCTGTTCTTACTGTACCGGTACAATCAAATTTTTAACCTCTTATGTTTAACATCTCACCATTTTCTTTGTTAAAACCCTAAGTTAGCACATGATCTATAATGTTAACGTTTTATAAAAGATTTCTAAGAACTAGTTTGTAAAATATTTTTGATGGATTGTCAAAGTTACATCATATTTATTTTAACAAAGAACCTTTATAAAAAAGATAAATGAAAAGTTATAATACCACTCTTAATTCTGAGAAATTGTGATGGAAATTAGTCAGGAAATAAAACTAGTCAAGACTCAATTTCAAGACAGACATCAAATTCAATCAAATAAAAATGTATCGCTGTAGGTAGTAGAGAGGAAGTGGAGGCATTTTACTAAACTGACCTGGCCGTGGGCTGGAAATAGTTAATTTTTATTTTTATTTTCTATTTGAGGTATTTAACATGTACTGTACTTTCTGAACTGACTAATTAGTCCTATATTAGCACATGACTTAATAAAGCATAAGCATCAACTAGTTTTAAACTGAAAGGAGTAATTGTTTATTTTATAGTGCATCCTGAATAGTAATAAATTGAATATAGTTTTAGAAACTTTTTATTAAAGAAAAGTTGCACTGTGATTAAGGGAAGAAACACATGTAGCCTAACTTTTAAAAATACATTAGTTTATCTATTTTAAATCTTTTTACCATTATTAAATTAATATCTTATAAGGAAATAGAACTGAGCCATTTTAAACCTATATTATTTTATGTTTACACATAGTAATTTTTAGAGATTTTGATAGCCTGTATGTAACATGAAAATCGGTGTGAACCCCAAAATGAAAGAAACAGGTTTCATCAAGTAGAATACTAGTGGGAGTAGGCATATTCATGGCCAAAATTTCAAATTTTTAGCAGGTCGCCTTTTGAGATATTTGCGGTCTTGAAATCGACCAAATTTGGAATTTTTCTAATTTGCAGCTAAAATTCGGTTGGAAGGGCTTAAAATGCAGGATTTATTTCACCATGGCTGGAAACTCTTCCAGTCATAGTTTCCGTAAAAAAAAATTCATCCTGCAGTTTCAAACCCTTATGATTTTACAGAACTTTGAAGTTGGCAGAATTGTTCATTATAATGGTTAAATCCCAGTTACCAAAGTTTTATCTGACATGTATATACATTTTCTGAATATGGGTGTAAATCCAAAATGATGGCAGATTAAATAATTTCAAAAATGGTCTTGAGCGAGTCACTAACAGGGCAACCTATGGTTAAAATAAATAAAATATTAACGAGATGGTTAAGCAACAATTTAATATAAAATCGGGTGATTTCAAATGTAATGATTCGCTAGTGTATGTAAAATGTTAATAGGCTAAGGATCCCATAAAATAATGTGATGAATATAATATAGCTAGATTCACTTTATTTTAAATATAGGCCATTATAAACATATCTAAAGTGATTTTCCATAAACGCAACTTATGATTAATATAAGATTATTATTATTATTTACCACCATGCCTTACTACCTTTTGGGTTATACGCTTAAGTACTAATTACGCTAATCAGTTGGGAATTGGGAAGGTTGACTTTAAAGGAAGCGAACCCACATTTGCGTGGAGGGAGAGCGGAAAACTATATAGGAAAAACCACCTCCAGTACATCCAACCGAGATTCGACCCTCGATCTCCCCGTCCTCGGCAATCTAGCTTAACACGAAACTAGCGTGTTAGCCAACTACACCACCGAGGCGGGTATTAATATAAGAATTTAATAATATGTTGTGGCAATAAAAAAAGGCCTCTCACCTGAATACTCAAAAACACTCGTTCATTGCTTGGCAAAGTAAATTCTACAGGCAATAAAGTTTCCACTGCTTTATTTAGACCTCCATTTAACATAAAGTTAAACGAATCAACGTGTGGCGCACCAAGAGATTGTAAAAACTGAAAAATATTTAGACATTTTATGAGTAAAATTAAGGAAATATTCTTTTAAATTTGTATAAAAAGGAAATAGGTTCTTCATTAGCCCTCGAGTCCATGACAAAATTTTATTACTATACTACCTTTGAAAAAAAATCATATAAGCTATGACCTACTCTTCTAGAACTGTAGTAGGCTTACATCTTTCAGGAAAAGGACCCCAGGAATAAACACCATAGTTAAACATGTGGTGTGTCTAATCACATAACCTCAACATAAAAACTTCAAAAGCGAAATGAATGGGAAATCACATAATTGACATAATATTCAAGTAAAACACTCTAAAATGAACTCACAGCATTTGGAGATGTTGATGGTTTTCCAAAATTACGAGTTAGATTCCTTAAAGAAGGACTTTCAAGCTCTTGTATGATTTCAGTAGCAGCCATGTTTTTTTATTTTTAAAATCAAAGACAGTTTTCTGTTTACAGGAAAGCCAACATTACTGATAAAAAAATATTCAAGAATAAAAATTTAGGTGGAATTATTTTTTATTATTATATTTATTTTTAGTCTGGCCTTCCTGAATAACGCATTGCTAGATGTGCTACAATCAAGGACTGACTAGATACATAAGTCACATATGATTGGTTTAAAAATGTCAATTTGAAATCGGTAAATATTCTAAGTATTTGGATTTTTGTGACGATCGGAGTAAGAAGGGGGAGGGTATCACTGCACTATTTTTGAATCACGAGTCTGTATACTTGTGATGGGTCGAACCAGCTCGTTAACGCGAGCTGGCTCATATAAGCTTGCTCATTCAAATGAGTCACATCGTTAAATACTTAGTAATAATGTATATATAAGCATCGGCAGGACCGTGGACTAAATGTGAAGCACCTCTGATCCTGTTTTCCGGTGACGGAAAGATTGAGCATCTAACTCCAGCAGCATGCACTAATTTATTTCTTTTATCTGGTTTCACACTCTCCCTCCACGCAAATTCAAGTATATCTACTTTTGATTCAACCTTCCTAATACCTCCACCATTAGAGTAATGAATTGCTCATTATTTGTACGGGTATTAAGATGCGTTGCAAAAAAAAAACTATTAAATAAAATGACGCAAACAGGCTCTGGCCTGCGACACGACTCGATTAATAGGGCTTCGTTAAAACATTTTCTTGTTTGTATTAATTGCTAAATACACTGGATTGGCAATCGCTATTTTACCTCTAACGATCACATACTATATTATTCTGGTAATACCACCACAAGGAGTGGGTTTCTTTGTGTACAAGAAAGTTGTCAAAGCCTTTGTGAGCATCCGGAAACTCAGTAATCGAGTAATCATATTGAATATAACTTTGTCAGAAGGAATGAAAAATTCAGTCTTGGATTTGAATACGTACCCTGGGGTTGGTTAAGGGTCAGATAATTAATCAAATGTTGGTAGCCACAGTCAAACTTAGATTTTGCAACACAACACGAATGATAGTTGCAAAAAAAAATATATATATATGGACAAGATTAGCCTCACCTATGTAGGTTAAGTAAATAACAGATTTGCCTGCTCCCTATTGAAGAAATGAAACCAAACAAGCTGTGGGAATAAATTAAAACAACCATCATTGGCACTGTCTCAAGACACGTCCCGTACAAGAAACCGTCAAAGTCATCTAAATGGATTTCCGATACAACCATCAGCATCACAGAAGAACGCAGAAAGGCCAAAAGATGGGAAACAAAGAATACTTCATAAGGCTGAATGCAGTGTTTCAAAGAGAGTCTAGAAAGGACCCAAACTACTGGAAACAACAATGTTGGATAATGGAAGATGTAAATAGGCAGGGCCACACCCAACAGCTTTTTGCTCATGTGAGAAGGGCCCTACACGATTTATGGCTCACAAAGTGAAAATCCGTGGAAACAATGGGGAAGAAATATAGGAGCAGCTAGCAATTCGAGATCGGATGGAAGGAATACACAGAGCCATTGTATGATAGTGACCACCCAAATCCACAACCAAGAAAGAACGAGCTGCTTGAACTGGAGCTAGACATCATAGAGGAAGAAATCGTCTGGGCAATGAAACAACTAGCCAAAAACAAAACTCCAGGAAAATATAGAATACCAGCAAAACTGCTCAAACCATTGGAAACAGCATCTCTGACACCGTTAGCCAGCGAGTTTGGAGAACTCATAAAAATGGTTCATAAAAATGTAAACAATCAGTTTTCACCCTTATTCAGAAGAAAATGACACGAAGGACTCATCGAACTATAACACCATCACCTTGATATCACATACAAAAAAATTTCTTCTGAAACTTACTAAACGGCGTTTGAATACAACATTTGATAGATAAATGCCATGAGTGAAAGTTGAGGTTTGGGAAAGAAGAGGCACAAGGGAACATATTACAAACCCCAGATGGATAATAGAGAAAGTCAGAGACTATGAGAAAGATCTTTACACGCACTTTTTTGATTATACGAAAGCCATTTATGTTATCGAGCATGATAAGCTGTAATATATTTGAAAGAATTTCTAACACCAGCACACCTGATCAAAATAACCAGATCACTCTATTCCAATCAGGAAGCAATGATCTGGACACCATATGTAGATACTAATTGGTTTGAAAAAAAGGGGGGATGGTCACGTAAAGATTGTATCTTATCACCATCAGTTTTCAACATTTCTGTGTATACGAAAAGCTGGTCTAGATGAGTCTAGTATTGGTGTGAACATAGGCGACGGTAATAAAACAACCTCAGATACGTTGATGATACCACCTTGTTGGTAGAAATCAACAAGGACCTTTAACAATTCATTATGAAGGTGAAAGAGCAAAGGGATGGTCATTAATTGTTTTTAATACCAAAATAACAAAGATCATAACAATATAAAAAACTATTGATAGCATTAATATCAATAAGAGGAAATTGAGGTTACTACAGATTTCATCTTCCTTGATTTCAAAATTGACCGTTAATCAAGGGACTGATCTACTGAGGTCAAATGGTGGCTGTATTTAGCACGAGTGGGATGACCAGTATGAATAAAACCTGAAAAAGGTGAGATATTGATGTGGCAACCAAATGCAGACGGCCAAGTGAAATAATGTTGCTTCCATCCTATAGCGAGCCTACCTGTACGTTGAAGAAATCTGATAGGATAAAGATAGATGCATTTGAGCTTCGGTGTTGGCGGGGACTACTGAGAATACCGTGAACAGACAAAATTAGCAATAAAGATATCTTAGACTAAGTCAAACCAAGAATTTCCTTAGGAAGTAAGATAGTAAGGCAAAACTATCCTACTTTGGACATGTTATGAGTTGCATCTCCCTGGAAAAGGATACCATCCTCAGCATTGTGAATGGTAACAGAGGAACTGAAATACCATGAATACGTTGGTTGGATGCCATCAAGGACACTGGCATGAAAATAGTTAAGTTAAATGAAGCTCAAAGGAACAAAATTTAATGGAGGTAAATGAACCGTAGAATGCCCTAGAATCGTACACAACTCAACGGATGAAAGTAAACAATAATATTAAAAGTCATGCTCGTGTCCTATCCTTATTTTAATATATATGTCTTGCTCACATATCACTAAAAGTAGTGTAATATTTTGTTTAAGTATTTATTTTAATTCTAGCATATCTATTAAGATTTTCACATTTTCAGTTGGCAGCATCAATATTGTCATAGCCTTAGAAAAAACAAAGAATTTTCTGTAAAGAGGTGAGACTACATTCTTAAAATTTAATAATTTATTATAAAAGTAATTAAAGATTTATAATTTATATGGTTAGTGCCTTAGTATGAGTATCTTAACTTATATTTGGTATTAATTTGTTTAGGCCTATATGGCATTTAACTGAACCTTTAGGAGCTTTTTTTTTATTTGTTTACAATATTACAGGCAAGTGGATATTATTTTGGAAGTTATATTGCATACTTCATGATAAGAGTTTTTTTTATCACTATACAGCCTCTAGTTCGGATTTCATTCAACTTAACTAACCTACTATGACATCATATAAGAACTGATGTGATCATATTTTCATTTTTTAACAGGGCATTAATGGAATCAAATAGCTTAAGGGGAGAAGTGGGGAGCACTGAATTAAATAACAATTTTAAGGATAAATTACAAAGTGAGGGAACTTGTCACTTAATGAAAACTCATTTGTAAATGATAAATTTAAATTCAATTACCGATGTAAAATGATACTTGTGTTTAAAAGGAATATAGTATATATACCAATTTTCTTATGATTTGACAGATAGAAAAAGTTACTTGTTCTTTTCAATAAAACCTCAAGTCATCTGATCTCTAGCCGTCACTTTTGATATATTATCAACACCTTCCAATGAGTATCTCTTATCTAAAAATGTTGTAGAATTCGCAACATATATATCCCAGTTACGGATATTAAGTCTAAGTTTGTATTGAGGTTAATACTTGATTAAATAGGGGGAAATTAATTTTGGTACACCAATTCAGTGGCCGAGGGGTTCTAATGTTGGACTGCCTTGCTGAAAACGAGGTGATCGGGGTTTGAATCCCAGTTGGGTCTATTGAGGGTGGCTTTTCCTAAATAATTTCACACTCTACTTTCACGCAAATGCTGGTAGATTACCTCCTAAATGCTTACCTCATTCCTACTCCATTATTGAGTAATTATCATATATGCCAATAATCGGTAGTAACCGGTTAACAGGTACCTAATAAGACAGGCTCATAAAAATACTCTATTACATATATAGCTTGTGCTGGGATTCTATTTAAGTCACATTGAATTAAATTAGGTAGTTGAAAAATAACACCTGGACTAGATACAGGCTCAGTTCCCAAACTGTGTAGGTGTTATTTATCAAATAATTTAATCTAATTGATTATATGTTACACACTTTTAGTATGATAATTTTTTTTGACATACATTCACCTTTTCACTTCACATTAATCCACTTCCTTTAGTACTAGGATAGGCATTATTTTCTATTTTCATACAATGCCACTTAAATTAGAAATAAAATTCTCCCTCCCTCCACACATCACAGCTTCTCCTCTTTTCACCACAACATTGTATTAAGTAGGCATTTTATGTCTAACTTTATCACAAGAAATGCCTAAATGTAAACCATATTAACATGTAATGGTTCTGTAAATTCTTTGTAGAGAGAAGACCTAAGCCATCTGACAAAAATGGCTGATTGTTTCGATGTTGATGTTGAACAAACCGATGAACCGTCTTCATCGACGTCGAGTTTACAACTTGCGATGGCAGCATACACGAAGACGCATGGCGCGTCATCAAACCCAATGGCCATGTTCTACCCACAAATATCGTACGACCTTCATCCTCTCTTATTGAATCAACGCCGCAGGTCGGCCAATGAGAAATTACAAACAAATATTTTGGGAAGTGACCCCCTCACTCTTGGGTTAGTAACCAACCCCTTGCACAAAGAACTGTTGAGACAAAGCTACAGACAAAAACAAAAAATTTCAAAGCGAGACCCCGCCACAGAAATTGACCCTCTTCTAATTCCGTCTAGAATGGTGAACACTTTTCCGGATGGACTATCAGCAGGCGAGCTTGACCCCTCGGATTTCTCAACCAAGCCAAGAAAATCTTTCTTCTGCCGAGCTTGCGGTAAGTCTTTCAAGTTCCAGACTTCTCTTCTGCGTCACAACAACAAAGTTCACATCAGCAAGTACCAGTGTCCGACCTGTAATCGGGTTTTCTCCCGTCAAGCCTACCTTGACGTTCACACGTCCAAGCAAGGGAGCTCTTGCTATCAAGGTTCGGCGTACAACGCTACCTTAACACATTCAAACAAGACTGATCCAATTTCTAACCTCGTCAATGTCAATTTGAAATAAGAATTGAGTTTTTATTTTTGGTCGCTGTTCAAGCGTAGACTGATCTGCTTAAAGGCTGTGTTCGAATTGTCTGAAAGAACTTACTAGATTACATCTTTATTTGACGACTATTTAAAATGTAATCAATCTTTCTACACTTTTCATTGGCTTGAAGGATGAGTGGGTTTGTTCATTAAAGATGCATTATTGTGTTGAATCACATTGTATTCAGACTATCACTTATAAGGTCGCGGGTAACAAAGCTACCGTCAGATTTTGATTTAACTTTCTTTTAAGTCAATTTTGCTGAATGAACAACATCATGTAATGAATAAACGTTAAACTTGTTTTGCTACTACATTTTGATGAACCGTAAAGAACTATTATTTGTAATGTTCACTATTTGTAATGTACACGGGAATCGAACCCGGGACTTTTGAATTTGCACGCCACTGCTCTACCACTGAGCTATCCTAGGGAAGGACGACTCTGGATATGAGATGAACCAGCATTGGCGTGCAATTCAAAGAATCCCAGGTTCGCTTCTCGTGTTCAAGTTGTCATTTTTCACTCGGACTTAATTGAATTGTATCCAGCTATCAGGACTGACTGTTTGGATAACTATCATGTTATCAATTTGTGATAAACATGAATCAATAGTATCTCTATTATATTATTTTCAAAATGATAGAATGTCCAAACTCTTGCGTGATTCTTAAACTTCTCATAATAATTGTTTATTTTCACATAGCAATTCATGGTTTTCCTTGTTCCTACTAGTTTAGCTCAATCCCCCTTAAAAATGATAAGATGTTTTCACTGTAGGCTGTTAGCAATTGTTATATAAAAAAAACTCTAGAATTTGTCACATATTTCCAAGAGAAGAAAAATAAAATGGGAAAATTTTAAAGAGCTCGTCAAATATTTTGTATCTTTTCAAATAAATTTTTTTGGGAAAGCCCTAATTGATTATATATTAAGAATTCGAACACTGCTTGAATCTTAACGTTTATTATTTAAAAGGGTTTTTTGCATTACTAAACATTGCTTTGATTGTTATATAGAGGGTAGACTGTTGATTGAATGGTTTACTGGTGTTTTATATTTTATCTGAGCACAAAATCTATGGACCTGGTGAAGATTTTAATGTTAAGGGCTGTGCTTAGGAAAATTTAGTAAAAAATAGGTTTCTGTTTGGAAGCCAAATTTAAATATCATTTGATTTGAGTACAGTCATGTATTTTACGTGAAACTGTTTGAAACAAATATTTTAGTTAAACATTGAAATATTTTATTGAGAAAATGAGTACGTCATTTTAAAACATTATTTTAACAATAACTGCGGATATTTTTTATAAAATTTATAAAACACACAAAGTTAATGGTGTTTTAAGTTTAATTTATTATAATTACATTTTATTCATCCAACATTGTAAGATTCACACATATTTTAAAACTATTTTATGCTCGGAAGAAGTGGGAGGAAAGATTTTTGAGTGAATAATAGAAATTAATGTTATTTGGTTTTAGAATCAAAAGAGATAATGTTTGCCTCTAAAACCAAGCCCTTGACCTAGGTTTCATTATCAGAACTTAGGGAAGAGGTGTTAAACAAGCAACACAACTTCCTAAAAGAGAAAACCTAAAAATAACAGTAAGATCAAAAAGTATATTAGGCTACTGAACAGATAGAAAGGAAAAAGAATTTTAAAATGTTCATATCCATCCTCTGTACTTTTTCTTGTTTTTAAATTACTATGCCTACATTCTCTAGTAGGTCCTACTAATTAACTAGAATAATCGGGAGTTTACTGTAACACTAAAATAAAGTGTACACAAAAATTATTTGTAATACAACTTAATTTATTTTGATAATTTTTAATTAACAGATACACAATCATTAAAAACTGTTTTTGAGTTCAAGTATTTATGTGACCCGTATTGATGGTTGCATGGTCTAAGTAGTCACTCTTGCAATAAACTAGATTGTTGATTATGGGGAGGTTTTTTGTTTGAATACCAGCCAGGTATACTATTTTTTCCCCAATTTTGCCCCTTCCCCCCCACCCCCCACACAAATGCGGTACACACTCTTTTAATTTCAACCTTCCTTAGCCCTGCCTCATGCGTGAAAATATAAGAATAACCCCTGACAGGTAGTAAGATGCGGGTTTGCACTCTAAAATGAGAAGTGAACACAAAAATAACCAGCCTCAGTTTAGAAAACTAGTGATAAAAATTATCTGGTGCCGGTTCGACTTCCTGATTTTCACCCATAATTTTTTTTCTATAATAGCCTACGCCTTAAACTGGTGAAATTCATGGGAACCGATTATTAAATAACTATGTTTACTATTTTTTTATATCACAGTAAACAATATTAAAAGTTATTTTTTAAAAGGATTAATATGTTTAGCGTTTAGCTCAATTGATTTTGTTTGTCAGGTTCTTCCAAAAATGATACCATGAAAAAAGGGAAAAAACTGACTGATTGTCACCAATTTATTTATTCATCATGCATATTTACCACATATAAATTTGTATCACCTATTTTTTAATATAAACATATATTTTTATTTCATAACTGAAACTAAAAAAAACTTGAATTGTTGTATTTGTAAAAATGTATATAAAAATAACATTTATTATAGACTAGATCCTATAGATATTTATATTTTTAAGGTTTTTTGTTTTGTTTTGAAACAATAGGTAACCATTTAGTGCCATTTAATTTTTGAAACTGTTGGTACACTGTATTTAATATTAAGGTCAGTGTATTTTAATTTTAATATATTTACCCTCCTGGATAGCACATGCTCAATAATTTTACAACAGTAATTCCTAACCAGGGTTCCACAATCGCATGTTTGGGGCTCCTTGAAAATTTGCAAAATCTTGCTTTTTTTTATTTTATTGGTCTGTCCCTAATTTTTGGACAATGTGGAAATATGCCAAGAGAACTCAAGTATCCGAAGATTATACAAGAGAAGAGGGACATTAATAATCTTGATAGTGAGGTTGATAAGAATATTGATTAGCCAGGTTCATGTACTGAAGGACAGTAATTAATAAATAGAAATATATAATAAATAATCTTGAAATATTTTACTCAAGAGTATAAGTTAATTATTACTATCTACTAACCCTACTGGTTTACATGTCTAATTTATAATTCACCCTGTTGAGCCTAATATTTGTCAGCCTAGAAAGGTTTTCCCCGAGATTTTTTACGAAATATTTTAAGGGTTCCTTCAAACCAAAAACGGTTGGGAATCGCTGTTTTACAAGTTTGCGTGTAAACCAGGAGGATATAGTTTGACTTACCTCGGCAGATAAAATATGAAGCAGCAAAGCTCATATAGCGTTGGAGAAACGGTGTTAATTCTTGAGATATTCTATTGTAGTTTATGTTACATTGATCTGCTACCTATCTGTTTTCCAATAGTCTGCCTTTTATTATTATTATTATTATTATTTTTAATTATTATTTATTATTATTAATTATAATTATGGAAACTGAAATTCAAAATTATTCTATTCTCTTGACACCAGTACTGGTCATAGACATCCCGGTCTCACCGCCAGGTGGTGTATCTTGGGTTTTGAGCCACCTGGTGGAGGTTGGGTTGAACCCCAGTAGAAGCCAGGCTACGCGCTTACGAGAGACAGGAGATTGGTCGAGACGTAAACCAGCAAACTTTGAACAGAGTCTGGCCAGGCTCCCAGCTTGGTGGGCTGGGAGTTTGAGTGTTGTTGTTGTTGTTGTTGATGATGATGATGATGATGATGATGATGATGATGATGATGATGAATGATGATGATGATGATGATGATGATGATGATGATGATGATGAGCTAAGCCATCAGGACTCATAGCTTCAGTTAGGTAAGGCTACCACCAAAAGGTCTACCTGAGGACCTATAATAAATGGTAACCCTGTTACCCAGGTGTAGGCCACGAAAGGCTTAGTAAGTCAATACCCGCTTCGGTGGCAGCGTAGTCTTAGGTGATGCTCTTGCAATAGACTAGACCAGGGATCTTCAACCTTTTAGAGCCCAAGGGCCAACGTTTCTGTCTCTTGTTGGCTTGCGGGCCGCAATACTGTGCCTAGAATATTGGGATTGAACGTTTAATATATTATATTTGTTTTTACGTCCCAAGTGTCTCAGCTGTGATGGGCGAACACTCCCAAAATAGTACTCTCTTCCTTGTCTACTAGAGTATTCATGTACCAATTCAAGGTAAATTTGTATAAAAAGTAACATTTTTATTCGCGTATAAAGCAAAAAATAGTTAACAAAATAACTTAAAATGCGTAATTATTTTATTATTCAGTCATGTAAAATATAGATCTGTATTTGCCATTTTTTGCTCTTGAAATAATTTTATATTGTTAGTGAGCGCGGACAGCGAAAGAAAAATGCTAAAGCGGTTTGTGAGTATCCCGCGGGTTGAAGACCCCTGGACTAGACTATGGATGACGGGGAAATCGTGGTTCGATCCCGGTCAAGTGTACTGAGGGTGTTTTTTTAAAAAAATATAAATTGTTTCTCACTCTCCACATAAATGTGGGTACACTTTATCTAAATTCAACCTTCCTCATCACTAACCTATTAATAGTGAAATTCGTCTAGGGGTAAGGTGTCGGACTTCTGTGCTGGGGGTCCAGGGTTCAATCCTTGGTCCTGGCACAGATTTACCTGATTGCCAAACCCTTCCTTCACCTCTAATAAGACGTGTATTAATCACAACATATGAATGTGAGGAATGCCAGGCCTCCACCGTGGTTCGGATTCCAAGTTAAACTGTAGGTCTCACAATCACCCTACCATTACACATTAAACATTAGCGTAAGTGCGTATAATCCGAACAGGTAGTAAGACATGGTGCTAATAATAATAACAGTGCAATTAAATACACAAGTGTATAACCCGAACGGGTATACACGCGGTGCTAAAAAGAACTAAGCTGGGGGCCAAAGCAAATAACACTTGAGAAAACAAATATATGTTTATTAAACATGTTTTAAAGGTTCTGTTACAGCATTTGACTGCATTAAACTTAAGATTAGCAAAGATTGAAGTATTTTTAAATAATTAGTCTGTGGACAAAATCACAACCAGTAGGGTTATGTTTTTTTTTTATGTATGCTTGCGTGTGTGCTTACATACACACACAACATATTTCCCAAATTCTTGACAGTCTTTTGTGCCCCTTTATGGGGCATGGTCTAGCCAAAGTACCCCTTCCATTCCTTTTAAAAAAAGAAGAAAATAAAATGGGCACAAATATCTACTATCTTGTAAAGTATAAACAATTGTTACAAATTTTAAAATAGCTTCAGTGGTAGGTTATGCAAAGCTGCGACTGAGGGAAATAAAAGCATATTAAAATTCCATAATATGCCAAAATTGGAATAAATTTGTTCATCAGACTTATTAAAACTTATTAGATCCCAAGTTGGTGCCTTTGGAATTTTTCTATGAAGCTGCGGGTTTGGAACGAGGTCAAACTTGGGCTTGTGAGGAGAAATAAGGAACTGCTTGGATGAAAAAAGTAGTGGCTCAGTCTAGAAAACTGAGCTTATGAGCCAGAGGGCTTGTTGCGCTGACCACATGATACCCTATATCCACGTATGTTGGCAGTATCGTCGTTAATGACGGTGGCTTTTTGGGCTGTATAGCTCGCTTGCAGGCTCACGCCATGGAGTTTAGTTTTTTTTATGATTAATAAAACTCATTGACACATAAAATCCTCGTGGAAGTATGTAGGCCTATATCACAGTTTGAATAAATAGAACTGCATAAAACTGAACATGAGGCATCGCAAAGGATTTGATACAAAATTTAAACTTTTTTAATAAATAGTTTGACTTTAAACTCTTAGAATATCATATTTTGTTATGTTTGTACACTTTTTTTTTTATTTCTCTGTTCTGTTATCAGTACTGGTTATTAACAACATAGTCTATCCGTCTTTAGGAAACATAAAGAAAAAGTTTAATATTTTCAGAAACATTTATTTTTGTGTTTAGCAAAGATCATATTGGATAATTTCTACAAAGTTGGATGACTCCCATACATTTTGGTAACAACAAGGATATTTATATATATTTTTTTAACTTGTGAGGTTTGGTTTCTTTGGGATGAGTTAAATTAAGAATGTATACTATATATGGTGTGTATGAAAGGAAGATAATGTTTGTTTTTTTTAATTTTGGGCTTACATGCCTGAGCTATTGTTCTCTAAGAGCAAAAATGTAATATCAATCATTGTGGACTGTGTGTTTACAAAGTTTGGTGAAAATCTAATGAAATAAATTTTTACAAATTGACAGCCTATTTTTGGGTATTTTTTTCAAAACAATTTAAATGTCGATTTTCCCTCCCTCTAGTGTATCACCTTTATCTAAAGTTTGTCACCCATAGCAAACTTAATGCTTGGTGTATTTACAGCACCAAAGATTGTTAATCATTATTTTTCAGGATATTATGAACTACAAACATAAAATAAGTTAATAAAAGCTGTGTTTTAAGTAACAACAAACCTGATTCAGTGGCCAAATAGTCTAAGGAGTTACTCTCATGTTAGACTAGATTGCCGATGACGGGAAGATCATGGTTCTAATCCCGGTTGAATGTACTGGGCGTAGTTTTCGTAACTAGTATATATGTGTATAACCTGTACAGATGGTAAGTTTCTGATGACATTAAATAAATAATATAATAATTTATCCTGCACTTTAAAAAATATATATTTCTCTAGCAATGCACACTAATTAATCTATGAAATGGCCTTTGTGAAATACAATAATTTATAGCCAAGTAATATTTGAATGGCTCTCTAAGCCATATGTCCTGGGATCGTTTCTATCAGAAGGCTGAAAGACTCCCCCACCTTCTCCCTTTTAATCCTGTAATGCATAAATGTTTTTAGAAAATTGAGGGAAGGATGTAAAAAAATTTTTTTTTTAATTATTTTTTACAACATTTTTGTATTTTCAACTAACTCTTTAAAATGCATCATAGCTTAGCAAACATATTAAGCAGTGATTTTGTTTTATCGAGATGAAATATCTGTGTTACACATTGTTTTAAAAAGAGGATGGCAAACTAAATATCTTATTTTGAAAATTGAAAAATGACACCTGGACACAGGGATCGAACCCGGGAACTTTGGCTTAGTACGCCAATGCTCTAACCACTGATCTATCCAGGAATTGTCCCGTGCCCAGGGTCATTCTTCACTCATATTTTAAGGCAGAGTCTATGATGGACATGTGGAAATCGTCGGCTACAAATATGTGGTTTTATTAATATAACAAGCTATCAGATAACGCAGCCACCTTCGATTCAGTAGTTGGCTTATTGCTGCCACTTTTCCAATTATTATAAATCTAAGTAATCGCATATTTAAGAATCAAATAACCAAAGCTATTATTTATGCTTTTAGTGAGGATTACTCCTTCTAGATATCATATTAATATTATTAATATTAATAATAATAATTTAATGAACCTTTTTTTATTTTACGGGTTTATGCTACTACCAGAATAATAAATATTAATCTCCTGTCATCACGATTGATTTGTCATGGCTGTCTCAATATTTAAAGACAATCTTCTGCTTATTAATTTTTGTGTGTGAATAACTTCTGACTGCGAGTCTATGAAAACACTAATTGTGTAAGGATAGGGTAGGTAGAATTTATAGGAAATGTACCCGCATTCTTGTGGAGAGAAGGCGGGAGACCAATCTCAATAGAGTACCCCACAGCGGGATTTTAACCATAGCCCACCTGCTACTGGCATGGCGGACTAGACGAATCTGAAATATTTTTCTGTGTGGTCGTTGATAGGTGTGACAATATTTTTTAATCCACTCGCAAATAAAAATGATAAATTGTATGATGAATGCTGTAACATTCAATAATCTGCTTGAATGGGGCACTCTTTAGATGCATATAAGTAACCCTCAAGTACTTTTTTTATTAGGACAAATGAAAATGTGCTTAAACAATGAATAAAAAACTAAGGCAGCTTATGTATATAACATTTGTGCTATTAAGTATCTTAAGTTGGTAATGAATTATTTTTTTTCTAATTCAAAGTGAAAATGGGTTTGTTCTTTCTCCCTGCGGTATTTAAAAGCTATGATAACGATTATATTTACTGCGCAAAAATTAATAGGTACTTGATAATACTTGTACTGAGTAGTTTAATAAGGCTGGGCTGAGTCAAATGTTCCCTCCTTGGCAAGGGAACTGTCAATAAAAGGTAGATGTGGCATTGATAAAATAAGCGAAATCTGGTCATCAATTGCACTATTAAAACTAATTCTTTTAATCTCTCATTATTAATAAAAAGCAAATGTTGAGTAATTTATAGCAATAACAGCTCCCCCCTAATTCATGTAAAAAACACCAACTTTCCTCAAAATTATCCATCACCTCAGGATCAGTGATGCTACTCTGGTTTCCAAGGAAATATTCAACGATAGTTTCAATTTTAAATCTTGTTCTCATCTTATTTTCATTAAATTGTAAAGCCTTTATTAATATAATTTACTTGTATTTCAATTTTATATTAAATGTGTAGTAAACTTGATTTTTTTTATTATATGACCAGGACTGCGCGAACGCAGTCCCGACTACCAAAAATTACGCGCCCGAGTAATCCACATTTGGGACTATCGCAGGAGTCAACCCAAGCGAAGTGCAATGCAAGGGTCTCATCCTGGGGGAACCACCTTCGTGATCATGGTAACCCCTACGCCAGGTAAGTATGAATATAGTTTGTTTAAAATAATCACCCAATTCTTAAGTATCTAAACTCTGTCATCGACTAGTTAACTATATATTATTAAAATATCCTAATATTTGCCATTAGTCCTAAATTATATATCTTATTCTCATATTATATAATTTCCTACAGATTATATACTAAACAATAATTCTTAATTCAATATATTAAACACATTAATATTTGAAAAACCTATTGGCACAAGCTAAATTTTAAAGTGAGCCACCGAAGATACTCATTTATCCCAAAGGTTTTCCATAAAATCAATAGGTAGCAGCACTATTTGATTAAATTCAAACTTTATTATCTATTGATAGTTGGCTGCTGCTTTGCGTAACAATAGATTGAATTGGTGCTCTTTTTTCGGCTTTACTGGTGGTTGCACGAAATAATATATCATCTCATAATAAAATAAGGATATTCTATCTAAATCCCTTAGCTAAGTGATAAGAACAATTTATTGATCTAGTTAGCCCGCGTTCGAATCAATGCATTTAAAGAAGTAGATAATTTTATTTCGTCAATCAAATGTGGTAAATCCTATATGTACTTGCTACCTAACATTTATATTTAATTATTTATCCTTACTTTGATTATATAACCTCAATAATCTAGTATTCACATTTAAAAGATTTAAACATTGACTATGATTGTGGTAAAAAGTACGGCAATTAATTAATATATAATTTTTTATCAATAACTACTTCTTATCTAAGTTCGAACGGCTATCTTTTTCAGCTAAATTAATTATTGTGAATGAATAAAAATACCTTAAATGACATTGATAATTTTGTTTTAAAATTCAAATGCAGTCAAACAAATCACCGCTCAAGGATGAATAGTTTCAAAATAAATGAATATACGTTTTCAAATTCATGTGTTGGCAAACATGATTTAAAGATCTTAAAAAAAAGTTGAAAGTCATGTTTATGTTGTCATTATCCACCTGTGATGACAATTACTTCTTACTTATAACAACTGTTTTTTATTTCACATTTAGTCCACTGTAATAGTGATGTTGTGAATCTTATGTTTCTTGGTAAGTTTAAGTGAACAATCTAATTGATCCTATAGCAAAGCTTCTTATACGGTAGGAGAATTCAATTGTAAGACTATAATTATGTTTTGTTCCTATATATACTAATTATAATATTTTTACAATAAACAAATAGCGTTAGGAAACTTTGTACCGGGGATCATCACTACGGGTAATAAGATGTGATGGGGTGCGGGGAAGAAATTTCATATGCATTAAATGTTTTTAAAAACAAATTGCAACTTTCAACTTAAAGATTATTTCCCACAGAATCAAGTGTATTCTTCTAAATGTCGGATTATTTTGACGAAATGGGCTGGCAGCCTTTGGGAGAAGGACAAACCCCGGACCAATTAATACATATGGCTCGGCTCCTTCGAGATTTTGGAATGTGGGAGGAGTTGGGACAATCTCAGCGCCTACCTCCACCAGCGTCCAAAGATATAGTCAAGAATCTTAAAGAAAAAGAAATTTCATCATCAGGTAGGTGTATGAAGGAACTTCATCTGTGAGACTGTGGCTATATTCGAATAGTCCGAGGCTCTCTAGTTGGACTCTTGAGTTTTAGACTTGATGCAGTCTTGATGATTTTACACATCTCGTGCTGTTCATAGCGAAGACTGCATCAAACTATTTAAACGGCGACACCCTTGGGCCTGCAGTACTGCTTCCAACTGAATATCTTAGAAACTCTCTAAACGCCATCCTTATTTAAAATGACAGAAAACGTAAGTTGGTGCTCTAGAAGACAAAACGGTAATACTAAAACAATTGCCAGTCAAACACTGCAATAACAGAGCATGGCTGGTGACCTTAGTATCCATGGTGACCAAGACCTCGAGGAGGACTCGAGCATGGTTCAAAGTCATCCCTCGTGACTATTCAGACAGGTCTACTCTTGGTCACATGGTTGCCATTGCAATTATCAAGGGCACGAGTCAAGGTGACACTGCGTAAGTAGACTATTCGGATACAGCCATTGTTTTTGAGAAGATTATTATTTTGTCTGAGAGGATAGGATATAAAGTAGCTGAGCTAACAAACAACAAAAGTAAAATGCGACACAAATAGCCCAAATGGGTACTGTACCTAGTAAGATTTATTGCAAAGCAAAAGTAATTAAACCACTTTTTCTGATCTAAAGGGGGTGGAGAAAACATCGTCCCTTGTCAAAAGTTCAAGTTTTTTTTATACATTCACCACTTTGTATACTTTATGCGCACCGTAAAGTAGTGAAATATATAGTTTTTGGAATTGTTTGTTTTAAATAATATGTAGGCTTACAAAAAAACGTAAGTGGAAGTCTAATGTGTTGTGAAAATTTGTTTGTGTTGCATTAACTTCATGGTCTGGGATCTCTCTATAGGGGTAAGGTGAAACAGGTTTAACCTCCCTGCCAAACGCATTAGCGCTACTGTCGAAGAAATACGATGTTGTTTTCTTTAATTTTTGATATCTTAAATCTCAACTCATTTGCATTCGCCATTCTTTCTATAAGTTGCTTTAAAATTGTTACAGTTGAAATTCTAAATATGCCATTATTGTGTTTATGAGTTTGTTGCTTTAAAACCATGAAAATTGGAATTTAAAATACTCCATTATTACTTTTATGGGTTTGTTTTATTTAATATTAAGTTTTAGAGCTTTAAAAATGTGTATTTACAAATTCATAGCCTATGTCACAATCACCAATGGAGAATGCTACAAGCATGAGCTAGGTTAATCTTTGGTTGACAAATTTGTATTTATCTTTGAAACATATTGTGCATTTTTGGGATGTTCTCAACACAAATAAGTCATAATAATGGCATGAACTAATCAATTATAATAATTCTTTTGAATACCTATTAAAATATTTACTGTCATTTATCCTCTTTGCATTCATATAGCTTATAAAAAAAATCTAAAACAGAAACTGTAAAGTTATTTTATATCATTGTAATATCTTGGTCTTGTATAATAACAACATTATAATGATGTTTTTTTTGTTTTTTTCAGATGATAAGTGCCCTGTATGTTTGAAACTCCATTCTTTAGGAGAAGTGGTTAAAGTACTGCCTTGTAACCATTCATTCCATTCAGCGTGTATTCTTCCGTGGCTGGAAAAAGTAATTAATTTTTAATTCGCGGCTATAAATGTTATTTATCTGATCACTATGAAAATTTTGAAAGTAGGCACTTGTTTTTTTACCTTCACAACAGTACAGTCATTATAATTATGAACTGTTTTCATGCCTGTGGCCGGGTCAGTTTAGTAAAATGCCTCCATCTTCCTCTGTCCTTCCACCATTTTTCTTCTCTCACTCGTACACTTGCTGTTAGCTGTTCTTTCTATCTCTTTCTTGGTCTCCTTTGTATTTCCTTATCATTCTCTTTTTTTTCATCCTCCTTACATGGCCACACTTTCTCAGCCTTGCTTCTTTTACTACCTCATCCACTCCTGCATCTTCATTACATGCCCATATCATCTCAATCTTGCTTCCTCTACTATCTCATGTACTCTCTGTACCCCTAATCTTACCCAGATAACTTCACTCCTAGTCCTGTTTATCCTCATGACAGCTAACATGCTCCTCACAAACTTCATTCCCATGGCCTCCACTTTCCTAGTCTCTCTTACATCAAATGGCCATGTTTCTGATGCGTATGTTATTATGGGTGCAAATTACACCCTGTTCAACACTTTACAACACCTTTTTGCACTTCGAGGGCATTCTTCTTTTCATAGCGGATCTGAGGTCCGTCTGTACGTTATCTGATTCAAACATTGCCGACTATTTGTCTAAAGTTTATAGGATGCCATATCTGATACAAATTAGTATTAGTACAACCCACAATAGACTCAATCGTCGTTGACAAGGAGGACAATATTTGAATCATGGTTGGCTGTTCTGAGCATGGTCCCCCCCCCCCCCC